>JAYMFT010312227.1:0-10106 GCA_038088735.1 Panulirus argus | reverse complement strand
AGCAAGGTATGATTAGGTGTGTGGTGCTTGTAAGAAGAAGATGGTAAGACTAGCCCGGTAGTCCCATTTTGATGAGACAGGGGTAAAAGAAATGTATGCTTATATAAGAATATATGTTATTGTCTTATTTATCAATGAGGTATATAATTTGTGAACCATTGAGGGTGTGCAGTGTGAAATACAATCATTCTTTATATAAGTCTATCTATATCTCTTTATCTCTGATGTCTGTTCCCTCTGTGAACTTACTTCTCTGGGATAGCCATGACAAAAGAGTCTCCACTTATTTTTGTCCTTACATGCATCCCTTGCATACACCAGTCCATTTATTCTTCCACCATTTCTCTCCTTCTTGTACACTTCCATTCTCTTTCCCCATGTCACAGGTGGTCTTCCTTTCACACCAACCTGTCTAATTATACTATCATTCAGTCTTCTTGTAAACTCCCCATCTTGCATTCTTTCCACATACTCAAACCACCTCAAAGCATTACATATCCTCCACTCTGCCACTCCACAATTCATTCCCTTTGTATTCCCTGCAGTACCAAATCTCTTCTACACTCCCTCATTTCTTTCTTCATTCCATCTAGTCATGCCACATGCTCCTCTGAAATTGATCATTTCAAGAGCCTTGATTCTTGACTTCTGTGACTCATTCCATGTCCATATTTTGCCTGCTTAGGTCAGAGTTGGGAGGATTATTCGGTCCCTTAATCCTTTCTTCACTTCCATACCTACACCTGTACCCTTTATTATTCTATCAAGGGACTCACTGTCTCTGATACCCTGTACTGTTCTCTCCCATATCTCCTCTTCCTTACAAACATTGGTGGAAAAAATCTGATTTTGAACCATTAAAACCATAAGTGGCAAGCTCAGGAATGGCAAGAAAATGTACATCTTTGTAGATCTGGTTGTCATTCATGTAATTACTTATTTCTATGGTATTTCAAGGGAATATACACCCATGGTGTCCCATCTCTTGAACTTCTGATTATATATTTGAACAGTACGGGGAGAGAGATTTACACTCATGGGGCCCCATCTCTTGAGTTTTCCATGGCGTCAAGTGGCCTTTTCAACCTTAGTAAACTGCCAGCATTCAGTGTCTCATCGGTTTGTTTATTCCAGTTATCCCCCACCGAAACACCAATCCAGTACTTTAACATCCTTTCCAATAGGGTCTTTACCCAGCTTTTTGTTGGGTCCTCTGGGTATTCTGATGCTGCATCTCCTAAAGAATTATTCCCATTTAGTATCATGAAGCTGATTTAGAAACTTAAGGCTGTTATTGAGTATCCCCTCTCTCTCTTCTCCTTCATGGTGCTTAGATATGTAGCCCTCAGCCTCTCATTGTACCTCAGTTCTCTTAATTCAGGTATTGTCTTATTTGCTCTTCTTTGTACCATCTCAATCAGATCTTGATGCTTCTTTAGGTGTGGTGACCAGATTTGAGGCATAATCCAGTATTGGTTGGAAATATGTTGTGAATAATTTTACAGACATGTCCTTGTCCATATATTTAAAAGTGATTCTCACATTTGCCAGCAGACAGTCCTGTATCACAGTTCAGATCTATAGTTCAGGGGATAAATTGGGCACAATGTTTACCTTTAGATCTCTTTTACATGCAGATTCCAGTAATTTACTTCCTGCTATGTAGTAATCACACCAAAGTCTTCTTTCCTTTTGTCCCATCGTATCACCTTGCACTCATTTGGATTGAATCTTCTCATCCAGTTATCTGACTAACTTGGGAGTTTTTAGGATGATGCAGTCACCATCATTCTTCATACTCCTCATGATTTTAGTATTGTATAAAAACATGCTTAGATACAATTCTAGTTAGTTATGGAGACTCTGTTGCCATGGCCACCCCTTTGAGGGAGTTCCAGTTGTAACAGACATTAGAGATATAGGTAGATAGAGGCCACCCCTTTGAGGGAGTTCCAGTTGTAACAGACATTAGAGATATAGGTAGATAGATTGATAGGCATCATTATGCATCATGAATAGCAGTAGTTCCAAGATTGAGCCCTTTAGCATATCACTTATAATTCCAGCCCACTTTGAGGATGCACCTCTTATCTGTGTTCTTTGCTCCTTTCTTGTAAGTCTTTTGTCTAGTGAAGGAGCCCCATTCCATGCTCCTTCCTGTAGATCTAGCTTTTTTTAATCAACTTCTAACGAGGAACGATGTCAGAGGCTTTCTGGCAGTCCAAGAATGCACAGTCTGCCCATTTCTCTCCTTGATCTAAGAGGGTGAGTCTAGGAGACTTTCTTCTTTGCAAGTAGTCATGTATTTGCTTTACAATAATTTTTTCCAGTGTTTTATGTACTGCACTTGTTAGTGAGACTGGCCTGTAGTTCAGTGCAGTTTTTCAATCTCCTTTCTTAATATAGGCACAGCTTATGCCCCCTTCCATGTCTTTGGAACTATGCCTTCTGCCAGTGACTTATTGAACAACATTTCTAGTGATCTCACAAGTGCCCCTGCTCATTCTTTAAGCATGCATGGGAGACTGCATCAGGATCATGGACTTTTATGGGTCAACTTGTACTAATAACCTGATCATGTCACTTCTTTAAATTGCTAAACATTCCAAAACTTTATCTCCCTTCTACCTTGGTAATGCTAGTGCATTATTGTCCTCTGCAGTGAAAATGCTTCTGAATGTATCATTCAACTTCTCAGATTTTCTCATCATCCTCAAGAATTCTTCCCTCATAGACCCGAAACATGATCAGTTGCTCTGTCACCAAGAGTTTGTTCCTGATGAACTGAAGTAAAAGTTGTGGATTGTCTTTTGCTTATTCCACAATGTTTAGTTTGAAAATTTCTCTGCTCCTCCCTCCTTACTCTGTAATACTTATTCTTTGTCCTGTATCTTTCATATGTTGGCTTGCTGCATTGTCTTTTAAATATCCTCCTCCTTGTGTGTCTTTTGACTTTGGTTATGCTGCATTCGGGTGGAGATAGTCCAGAATAGGTGTCAGTTGTGATTTAGGGTAAGATCTTTCTGAAGATTAGTATTTTTTATATCCCACCTTTTTCATTTGGGTATACTGTCAAATGATCAGTCGGTGGATGATTAGTGTAGGTTATGAAGGAGGAAAAACTGTTTCTGTACCATGGATTGTCTTTCCCTCTTTCTTTTTGATAATCACATGTCTTGACTTCTGACCTTAAAAGGCCAAAGGCACAAGCTATACATCAGTAGTCAATTAATGGATTGAGGTAGGTGGTAACTTGGCATCACCACACCTCAGTTTAGTGATGTTGTTGGCTTGGGCATGTTGTTATATGATTGTTGAGTCCTGTGAACAGCTATCTGCTGATGTTGTGTGTATTATGATGGTCAAATGGAGTGAATTATCATGGAAACCCATTCTTTAGTGTAGTAAAACAATATTTTAGTCTCCCCACCAAGCAAGTGCTCTCTCACAGATGTTCATAGGACTTTGTTATAGAGGTGAAATTGTCTTTCATCCTTCAAGACTTATCTGTCTTACACCTAGATTTGTGACCGTAGATAGACCAGGTATAATTGTTGGTGGGTACTAATAATAACTTCTAGAGCAGGGGGCCAAGTAAGTTAGGGATCATTGTAACTAAAAACTTTCATATTTGGTAAATAATTATTCCAGCAGCTCTTACTTCTTAATTATCATTACTCTTTGCCATGTTTGATTTTATGTTGTCAACCAGGGTAACTGTTGTTCTGAAAATAAACATGAGGATAAGATATTTGTATATTTGAACCAGTGTAAGCAGTTTCTAGTTTTCCCAAAAGGTTATGTATGTGAGAAAGTATCTCGGAAATTTCAGCCTCTTTCTACTGGACAGTCAGGGATTATAACTTTCAATTACATAGTTCATTTATGGCTTATTATGATGTTCTGGTTTCACTCTAGAAAAGAAGACTCCAGTATCAGGTTCAAGGTTAGGTTTTGTATGAGATATTAAAGAGATCTTTGAGAAATTTCAGGCAGTAAGCCATAGGGAAGATGATATCTATCTGTTGGAAGGATTGATGATGCAGAATTGTTGACATTATATATTGCTAATTACCTACAGCTGAAGAGTTATAGCATGAGCGCTGATGACATTAAATGAATATTAGAACTAATTGTTACTTTTTGTAAGATTTATCAGTTGATTTACAATATAACACAATCCATTTGGGGAAAAAATGAATGCCAGTAGCCCATTGCCTCAGGCTTCTATTGGGACATAACAAAAAGATTTCATCTGTGTTGAATTAAGAATTAGGAGAGCTAAGTATAAATTGGATACTAATTTTTTTTTCTTGAATCCCATCAAAAGAATGAAGATGGAAGAAATAAAAGAGTTATCTGCCTCAAACCAAGTTCGTGTGGATGCATCAGATTCTTCTCACAGAAATATGGTGGCACAGCTTTATGAGAACACTGCAGTCATCCAGGAAAATTGTTCCAAGTAGGTTTAAATGGAATTTATGAACATATTTCATTAAATCAGTGGATAGGATTCTTTTGTGAGTGTGTATTTGTGTAAATGTGTAATTATAATTCCACTCAGCTGAAATCCAGCCACACTGAACATCACATATGATGCACATGACATTCACTCGCCATTTCAGAAACATTAACACAAAGGATATAGAAAAACTAAGCACTCTTAGAACACACATCAATATCAGATCTAGACAAGAAAAAGAATCTATTGGTATCTTTTACAAACATTTCATGCACTCCACGTTAAATTATACTTCACCTGCCTGGTCATCTACCCAGTCAAAACTAAATATAACATTCCTGTATACCATACAAAATAAAGCACTTAGAACAATCACAAGCTACTGAGAAACCACAAACATTCAACACTTGCAGAATGAAACAAGATTATTTCCAGACAATCTCACCTTGGTATGCTTGGCATTTTGTTCTTTGTAGAAGCACTAGACCGTCTTTAACTAAACTGCTCAATAACCATCAAGAACCTCCAAGTGAAAATAAGACACTGACTTGTGCATCACACTTGAACAACATGCACCTACAGATATCCTCCCCTGTCAATAAACACATTTCCAAACATATACATGTTAGAATGACCCAACAAGCACTGAACAGCTGCCTTACCTTACCTATGCATTCTTAAATGCCAACCCACCAGACATACATCAGTTTGAAGCAACGCTCCCAGATGTAAACACGCATCCTTTCTTATGTGCTTTTTGGACACTACCCATTTTTCCATTATTAGGAACTCCAATCCATCATATCTCAAGACCTGTCATGTCTAAGATGCAACTTCTGCACTAAAGATACTGAACACTTACCTCTCAGTTGCCCTCTGCTTACTATACAGAAATACACACAAAATCTTACTTTATGATGGGTGGCCCCATCCACTGGTAGTGGCCTGCTTCTTGAGTGCTGCAGGAACACCAAAGCATGGACTCTTGGGAAACGAAAGGTGAGGTAAAATGAACATACAATTATTGTCTGTAAATAACTGTTTGTGTAATTCTGCTATAAAGCATTGTAATTGTTGAGGCTTATTTATCTATTTATTATGCTTAATCGCTGTTTCCCGTGTTAGCGAGGTAGCGCCAGGAAACAGACGAAGAAAAATCCATCCACTCACATACACACATATATACATACATGCACATATATGCACAATACATACACATATGTGACTGATGTACCAGGTCATATGTATGAGGTTAAGTAAGATAAAAGAGCTCAACAGAAAAATTTATGAGTTACAAGACAGTTGGTCAAGTATAACAAGATTTTCAATGTTGACCATGGTAAAACACCTATTTGAATTTGGAACCAGGGAATGTGTTCATTGCTATATGGGACTCTTAGATAGTTACTTTTATCCATTATATTCTGCATGTTGCTAAGATAGCAACAGGAACAGGCCTCATATGCGCACAATTCCTCTCAAGCTTTCATGTATAATAACTGAAATCAGAGCTCACTATTGACAGTCAAGTCCCACAGACCATTCCTTGATTTCCCCTTATCATTTGATATGCATATATGAAGTTGTATCTCTTATCCTGTTTTTGTTTTATCAAAATTTTATAGCTGTTTATTTGTTTTATCATAATTTTCATTATATATATATTTTTTTTTTAATTCTGTGGTCTCTCCTGCCACCATGAAAGATACTTATAGAAATTGTCTCAGAAACTCAAGATTTAGACGTTGTGACCCTCTTTCTTTTTGCTGGAGACACACAGGCTTCCGCATCAGTCACTATCCTCCCAACTATGTAGCAGTAGCTCACTTGTTTTAGGCCCACCTTCAGCCAATCTAAGACTGCCACAGAGAAGATGTCATCAGTCTGCTTGCTCTTTGCCTCCCATTGGCACAGAATTCTCTTGGATTATTCACTTATAGGACACTTTCTACCAGACCAGTTTTTCTATCTAATGAATTAGTATCCTTTTTCTTACATTTTTCTATTACATAAAATATTACAGGTATTGTGCACTTTAAGTTTGCTTAGTAAATGTTTAGGATACACAGAGTTTTTTCACGCTTGTTCACAGCTTTCCACATTAGCAAGGTAGTATCAGAAACAGTTGAAGAAAAGGCCTCATTCATACATCCATTCTCTTTGTCTTGTGTGTAATGCACCAAAACCACAACCTCTTTGGCAATCTATCTTTGCTCATTCCCTCTGCATGTCCAAACCACTTCAGCACACCCTCTTCAGCCATCTCAACCACACCCTTCTTATTATCACATTTCTCTCTTACCCTTGTATTACTTACTCAATCAAACCACCTCACTCCAAATGCTATCCTTAAATTTTTCTTTTGCAACAATTCACCCTCCTCTGCACAGTCTCATCTATAGTCCATGCCTTGCATCCATGAACATCGTTGCGATTCCTGTACCTTCGAACATACCCATTTTTGCTCTCCCAGATAATGACCTCTCTTTCCACACATTCCTAAATGCTTACAAAACCTCTGTCTCCTCATCCATCACTTCTACTTTCATGGTTCCATTCACTGCCATGTCCATTCCCAGGCATTTAAAACACTCCACTTTCTCCAAGTTTTCTCCGTTCAAACTAGCACCCCAATTAACCTGCCCCTCCTCACTCTTAAACCTAATAACCTTGCTTTTATTCACATTTACTCTCAATTTGCAATTTCCACACACACTCCCAAATTCAGATAAAATCTTCTGCAGTTTCTCGCTCGAATTTGCCACC
Organism: Panulirus argus; assembly: GCA_038088735.1. NCBI lineage: Eukaryota > Metazoa > Arthropoda > Malacostraca > Decapoda > Palinuridae > Panulirus > Panulirus argus. The sequence continues at coordinate 2,878 of JAYMFT010312227.1, read as the reverse complement.
AATGCTGTGTTACCAGCAAACAACATCTGACTCACGTCCCAGGCCCCATCACCCACTACAGACTGTATACTCACCCCTCTGAAAAAGACCCTTGCATTTACCTCTCTCACCACTTCGTCCATAAGCATATGTTTAATCTATATCTGATGGGTGTGTAATGGGGGTAAAAGGTCCTGGGTACATTGAGGAATGTGTGGAAAAATTGGTCACTTTCTGTGATGGTTAGGATAAGTAAGTTGGTTGTTAAAATATTCTCAATAGTTTTCTATGGATGCGAGGCATGGACCCTAGATGGTAAAGTATGGAAGAGGATGAATGTTTTGACAATGAAATACTTAAGGAAAATATTGGGCATGAGGAGGGTTGATTGAATAAGAAATGATTGGGTAAGAGAGATATGGCAGTAAGAAGAATTTGTGTGTGAGTTGAATAGGGAATGCTCAGATGGTTGGTTCATGTGGAAAGCATGAGTTAGGAGAGGATGACTAAGAAAGTATGCATGCCAGAAAGGAGGGAACAAGGAAAAAAGGGGAAGCCAAGGAGGAATTGGAAAGATGTAAAAGATTATTTGAATTTTTAGGACCTAAACATGCAGGCAGATGTAAGGTATGCAGAAGGGTGGAGCAAATAGGAGTGATGTGGTACACAGGGAGCAAAGTACTGTCACTGGACTGAACCAAGGCATTTGAAGAGGTAAGGAGAAACAACAGAAAGATCAGTACTGATTTCTATGCATTAATCATGACGACTGCAGATTGGGTGAGAGCGAATGAGGCCATCTTCATCTGTTCCTGGCACAAAGTCTCTCCTTGCTTTTACATGCAGCACAGTCCTAGCTCCTATGCTGGATCATTGTTCATACCCTAACACTGCACATTCACACACATTTTTTGTTGACTAGGCTGTTATGGCTTGATGATCATGTCCCAACTACTAGTGCAAGCCAATGTTATTAACCTTAACTCTGAACCACCAGTGTGCCTCTACCTACAGTGCCAAACACCCATTACCAAAAAGTGCTACTCAATCAGATGCTCCATCTACTCATTAGTATAACCACCAATTCTCATCACTGTCACCCATAACTGAACCTCATAGCACTGACATACAGCAACCAGTCAGTCAGTAACTTCCAAAACTCCCTCATCACAAACACATATACACAACAAATGACAGCAGTAAATTTGCACTCTCCACAAACAAACCCTACTACTCCACAGAACCCCAGCAACAAGCTAAACATCCTGCAACTTAGCATGAATGGCATCAAAAACAAACACACAGAAAATTCAATGAACTTCAAGAATGCATCACCCACAAGGCCCTCATCCAAGAGATTTGGGTCACATCCACATCCACCTTTCTACAACTACACTGCCATAAGAAAAGACAGACAAGGGTGAGAAGGAGGACTCATAATACTTGTCCACCAGACCATACCATTCTCTGACACCTGTGACTCTACAAAACATCTCAAGTACATTGACAGTGCCCAAGAAATGCAGTCTATAAGAATAAAACTTCACAGTGCCAACCTCAGCTCTCGTTGTTCAATTAATTTCATGCTGATTCCCAAAAGTGTCTGTTATCTTCCAATAAAAAAGTATTAATTTGATCTTGTATATTACTTTTACAGTGTTGAAAGAAGCTGAATTTTCTATATCTGACAGTAGTATTCCTTGAAAACTGTATTTAATTTAGAAAGATAATGATTTAAACAAGAAACTAAGGAAAATTAAAAGAAATTTTATTTTTTGGTAGATTACATATGTATGGGCAAAACTATATCAAAGAGTGGCCAGAATTACTGCAAAATATAAAAAAAATTATTTGAATAACAATTTCTTTATTTCTAAGAAGCTGTTTGTAAATAGATTCTATATGTGTTGCAGCAAAGATGCCATTTTTATAATGAAAAACTTCTTTATTTTTGCATCATTTTTTAAGCAAATCCTTCTTTGTTCATTATGGTAATCACATTCAAAACTCAGTATACACAGTGAAATACCTCCCCCTCCAGCAGCCCCTTCTTAGCGTAAATACTGGCACCTGAACAAAGCTGACTGGAATAACTTATGTAATTTCTTTTCTGACTTTTCCTGGAAAAATTACTGTCTGTTATGTGGTGATGCTGCTGTCTCCACCAAACGCATAACAGAGGTTATTCTTGCAGGAATGGAAGCATTTATCCTCTCTTCCTTCAAGACTTCTTCTTTATCCAATTCATGGTTCAACCATTCCTGTCCTGAGGCCATTCAGGCAAGGGATCAGGCATATCGGGTTTGGAAAAACTCATCTACTTGTGGCCCCCATTCAGCTTTTATCACTGCCTGTAATTGCTGTAGGTGCGTTATTCAAGAGGCAAAGCGTTTCTTTATTCAAAGGAAGTGCGATAACCTCTCCTCGTCATCCACAGATAGGTCTTTCTGGTCTTTAGCTAAGAGCATCTCTTACAACTTCTGCTGCTCTACCTTTCCCTCACTTTTCCGTCCTGATGGTACTATATCTATCTCTCCCATTGAGAAAGCAACTCTCTTTGGTTCCTGTTTCTCCTCTAACTCCACCTTGGTTGACTTTAACACTCCCTCACCCTCTGATGCTCCTCTTACTAATCCTATGACTCTTCCTATTATCTCTTTTCGGATTGTCCGAAAAGCACCTCTTTCTCTAGACACAAGCAAGGAGAGAATTGAGAAGGGGGAAAAAAACAGACAGAAAGTATTTGCAAATTTTTGAGAAAGTGAAAAACATGTCTCTTGAAATGAGCCAGGTCATAGTTATTGGGAAAGGCATGAGAAGGAAGAGAGTTCCAGATCTTCGACGTGTAGGGAAAGAAGCAGTTATCAAAACGGCACACCCTTGAGTTGCCGATGGCCAC
>JAYMFT010312216.1:0-10107 GCA_038088735.1 Panulirus argus | reverse complement strand
ATATATATATATATATATATATGAGAGAGAGAGAGAGAGAGAACAACAAAGAACACAGACACAAAATCTAGACCAATAAACACACGTATATACAACCACATTCCTAGAAGCATTTAGAAACGGGCCACATATACATACGGACCACATGCAGAGGCGGGCCACTGACAGACGCGGACCACAGACCTGACCCAGCACCACATCAGGAGTCACACACGGGCCACAGTGTACTCAACAACACACACACACACACACACACAATCATGAAGCCCGGGTGGCACCCTGACCTCACTGCACCTAGTGACTGTGTCACCTGTGCCACTACCATACCTGGCTCTCCCAGATAACGTGTGGTGCCCCCTGGAGTAGCATGTGGCACTTAGGGGTAAGATATGGTGCCTTTGGGGTGAGATATAGCACCGAGGGGAAATTCTTGGCACCTTGGGGAAAAACATGTTGCACTATCATCGGGAACCTCCTGACTCTACGGTGCACCGCATAGGACCGTGCGGTACTCTATGGTACAGTGAAGTTACCCTTGGGTATTATCCGTGGTGCAGTGAAGTTACACCATGGCACAGTCATGTTACCCCTTGGCACTATTCATGGCACTATGAATTACCTCCTCGGCTCCGTCAGGCGCTACCCAGAGAGGCGCTGTACGCAGTGAGTGTACTACACGTCTGGCTTTAAAGAATCGCCCTGTGTTGCCTCCTCCGGTGATCGCCTTTTGCCTTCCCATATCTGGCGACCTTGCTAAGGGCAGAGGTGGGCACGAAGAGAACGTCTTTGCGAAGTAAACAGAAAGAGCTCCTAAAGCAGCAGCATTCTTTCCAGTGAGTCGTTTGTTGAGATGGCGACGGATTCATTCCCTCTGTGTCTGTCTGTCCTTGTGTCAAGATTGTAGCCCGAGTGATGGGTTTTATCTGAAATAGCTGTCTATGTCTCACTGGTCTTCGTCATCTGGATAGGATCCAATTCCCATCCCCTCCCTTCCTTATTCCCATCTTCTTCCCTCCCCCTCTAAGATTATATCTAGAGGGGAAATTGATCCTCCCCATCCACCCCTTCTTTAACTGGCCCTGACTTGTCAGCGGTTCTGCCATATCATCCTCCACGTCCCGCAGGATATCAGGTCAAAGGCTCTCGACAGGGGACGTAATTAGAGGTGCGACTCTGTCATGACCCGATGAATAAATCATGAAACGATATCTTATATATTTGTTACTTGAGGCATTCGTCATTCGTGTTGATTGGTTGGGTGGAGGTGAATGTTACATCAAAGGAGGAGAGGAGGTCAGTCAGTCAGTAAGTCAAGGGTGAGCACAATGAACGCTTCGTGCCCGCGAAACGTTTTCAGGTGCGTGGATGTTAACTGTGCCGACCAGACCACTCTGTATCTGAGGTGCGTCTCTTGTTTGACGTTATTTCATGGATCATTTAACAAAACCATGAGGAATAAATCTATTGTTTGTCTTCAAGTCACCGGTTTTATTACAGGTGAGCCACGTCGTGTGTGGGGCTGTCTGCACCGAGTGATCATTGGGTGTGATGGTCTCGCCTTAGACCCTGAAAGGTCAGGTCAGAGGCCCTCGCTCTCATCTGCACCACTTCCTTCTGTTGGCCCTCCTCAGTACCCAGTTGCACCGCACGACCCGACGCCCTCCCCCTACAGCAGGAGCAGGAGCAGCAGTACCATCAAGGCGCCCCCCCGGAGCTAACACCTCCCAGGCGTCTGGGTTGCGACAGCTCCAGGGGGCGTCTCCTTCCCTGTCCATCTCGGGGGAGAGATAAACCTGCCTCCTCTCACGCCCCTGAGAGATGATATCACGGCACACTCTTGTCTCGGGGGAGGGGGTAGAGGGGAGAGGGGAGGGGGGAAGGGGAGGTATGTCTTCCTGGATCCTCGTTCCACACGAGTAAACAAAAGCTTATCAACAGCACCTCCGCCGTCAGACACTTGGGGGGGGGTGAGTCGGGGGAGGGGGAGTGAGAGGGGAAGAGGGGGGCGCATCCCCCAGGGAGGCGTCCTACTTGTTGGGGACGTCGGAGGGTGGGGGGAAGGGGGTGGAGGGAAGGGGGGAGGGAGGGAGGGAGGAGCCCCCTCCAGCCCGACCTACCATCACGGTGACACCGACCGACCGACCGTCCGACCGACCGACCCACCGACCCACCGTCACCGGCGGCTCCCGACGTCGCCCTAAACACCCACTCCATAAGCCGGCAGATAGCAACATGAGGGTGATAAGTGGCTCTCCCGCCAGGGGGGAAGGTCCCGGCCCCTGCCTGGCAGGACGCATAAGCATAGGAACTGATCCATCCTTCCTCCTGTACGCGGCGCTGGGAGAGAGAGAGGGAGAGAGAGAGAGAGAGAGAGAGAGAGATTTACAGACCCGTGGGAAGAATGTCGTCTCACGAGCAGCCATCACTAGGAGAGGCGAAGACGAAGAAGGAAATCCAACCCAGACGACATTGCTGTGAGCCTCGCCTATCGCGCCCTTTCACTAGGACTCCCACACACACAGCAGCCACAGCCCTGGGTCCCCTCCCACCATGACGTCACACAGCAGAGGACATCTCCACAGCTGAGCTCAGCTGTGCAGCAACAGCAGCGGCAGCAGAGCCTGGCCCTGGATCACCTGCAACCCCGTGAATCACATCGTCTTGAGCAGAACAAACCCGAACATTGAAAATTCTTATTTACATCTCATTCTTATGCATAGAATGGTAGTATCTCAACGCTGATGCTTTCTCAGAGTGAGAAAGAGAAAGAGAGAGAGATAAAGAGAAGGAGGGGAGCCAGGAGTAGTAGGGGGGGGTGGAACGGGCGATGGTGGAGAGAGAGAGAGAGAGAGAGTAAAGAAAGGAAGTGGAGGAAAAATGGGAAGGGGAGGAGGGGGGGGGGGAAGGAAAGGGGGGCTATGATAAGAGGTGATGGGAGGGGAGGGGAGGGGGAGGGGGGCCTCCTCCCGGGCCAGGACGCGCCACCAGTAGTTTGGCTAGGGATGGCCTGATTGTGGCCCTCCTTATTAGCGAGGGGGAGGAAACGGCCCGATAAACATGCAGATGGCAGCACTGCTAGGCCAAATTAGGCCATAGGAAAGGCATGGCCACAGAAACGAGATTCTTTTTTTTTTCTGTCTCTCTCTCTCTCTTGGAGTGGAGGGGGGAGGAGGGGTATCGTACGGGGAGGCTTTCGAAGGAGGATGATGGAAGGGGTGCCCCCTTCTGAGGATGTCTTGGATGGGTGCTTCAAGAGGCCCAGCTCCACTACCTCTGGCGGGGTCTGAGGAGACAGCGTGTGTGTGTGTGTGTGTGTGTGTGTGTGTGTGTCTGTGTGTCTGTGTGTCATTTACGATGACAATATCAAAGTTTCGGTGATGTTTTTATTCACAATTTTGAGGTAATTCATAAGTTGATAGTATACAGTGTAACGACATAAAAAGACAAATTTATGAGAAAGATAAATGGATAACTTAGATATGATTGGTTTTTGTCGGCATGGAGGGCAAGACGTGGGGGTGTGTAAGGCAGGAGGCTAATTAGTATTGTTTATACAAATAATTAGTGAGATGCGGTCATGAAGCTGTTTTGCAATGTGTTGTTTCTTTATCAATAAAATCAGAAAATAAACCTTGAGTGTCAGCAATCTGCCTCTGATGCCACGACCCCCACAACCAGCTTTCTTTTTTCTTTTTGCTTTTCTCTCTCTCTCTTTCTTTCTCAATTCTCTTTCTCTTTAAATACCAAATGCAACCTCCAACTCATGGCAAAATCTTTTGGGCAAAGGTTCTCTCTCTCTATATATATTCTCTCTGAATGCCAAATGCAGACCCCCAACTCATGGCAAAATCTCCTGGCAGAGGTACTCTCTCTCTCTCTCTCTCTCAAAGATGTTGTTCTAGACCAACATCCACCCCGCGATCTAAGAACGCGCTGAAGATTTATATCACGATATTTTACGAGGAATGTCACCCCTCATGTTCCCTTAGAATTAACGTTCAACCAACTTCCCAAACTTGTAAACAAATCTATAGTCGGTAAAACTGTAAATTATTGCGAAAGGACCGCCGTAAATTATTTCAGGCTCCAAGAACATGAAGGGAAGGATGATAAACGACATAGGTTCACTGTCGTCTGGGGGAAATTTTTCTTGGCAGACATTACGCAGAAGTCTCCATCTCGGCGCCACTACACAAAGCACACGTGACCGCGATGAAGTCATTCTCCCAGGGCCTGAGGCACGTCTGACCAGCTGCCTCCTCGCCTTCGTGTGAACGGAGCACTGCCTCGTCTGACCTCTGGCTAATCCCGATGAGCGCCAGCGTTAATAAAACCTGTCGGCTACGCCCACACAATTAACACCTTCGGCGTGGCCGACTTGATTGGCTCATAAGTACCAGCGCTGCAACTATGTACATCAAATATCAGTCAATAAGTCAAGCAGTCCCTGGCTGTGAGATAACAAGTGCAATCTAACTTGATCTAATCTTATTCTTAAGTCGCTTGATCTAGCAAGCAACTTAAGTTTTGATCCGTCTGATTTCATTTATGGTAATGGATAAAAACTCGTGGGCATACGTTTTCCCTCCAATGCAGCGAAGTACTTTTCTTCAAAAGGACTGTTAACTTTTGGGATGATTTGCCAGTTAGAGTGGTTGACAGCGATACTATAGGTACGTTTGAGATCAGACTTGATAGATATTTCGCTTCAAGTCCGCAACTTATATCATTTGTACCTCCTTAGTTACAGTAACAGTTTGTAAGTTGTTCTCTCTAGAATTCTCTGTACGCTTCCTAACTTTTACCACACTAATCTGTGAGTTTCTAATATCTTCCATTATCACAAACAGCCTCGAAAGGACCCAGTGGCCTATTGCTGTTTAAATTCCTTTGTATTCCTTTGTATCCGTCCTTACAAAAGCTCAACAAGTGACTCCTGATTCATCGTTCTTTGCCAGCGAGTCTGTGGTGTATTTTCTCTTAAGGCTTCCTTCGAAAGCAACTGCATAAACTAGATTGGCTCCTTCCCCGTTGAGCATCGCCAACGCCCGTCTCCTGCAGCACTCTTAACATTTGAGATCTATGGCCGCGCCTATGCAACACAAAGCACAAAACTTTCGCAACCGCCCACCTCAGCAGAGCCTCATTCCTTCTTCAGAAGCTTCAGGAGACCCAATATCCACACAACTTCCCCTGCAACACTCCTGTCTCACAGTACGGTACACCTCCTGCATCGGTTCTACGCAGCCACACAACGACTCATACCCAGCTCTCCTGAACCAGCGCTTCAGAACACCTGCCTCACCCCTGTACTAGCACTAATGCCACGAAAAAAAAGAAACTTTCTGACATCATCTTGCCTTGCATGAACCAGCCTCACCTTCTTGGTTAATTCCGTATCACGTGCAACAGCAGCAGCAGCTCGCCCTGAGATGCATTTTCTTTGAACTTGGCCAACGGATCATCGCGTTGCTATGCGCGTTTCCGTAACGCTCCCTTTCTTCCGTCACCACAACAAAGCGGAAGCCAAACACACATAAGGATGACTGCAGAAGTTAAGGGAGGATTCTATGGATAAAGCTGTGAGCAATTTGGTTATGCATAGCGAAGAAACACTTGCAAATGAAGTGAGAAAGACAAGGAGAAATTAGAACATTTGCATGAGCAATACAAATGTGGCAGAGAGAAGAGCACCTATCTAAGAACACCTGTCACGAGACAGAAGACCACACTGTGTAAAATCAAACCCCATCAGTTTATACCTGACATAATCAAGCAAACAAACAATCGAAACGCCCCAAACTCCAAGACCTGAGCGTATTAGAGACCAACATTTAAGGTCACTTCATAGCAAACAGTAAAAATCTTTAGTCAAGAGCTGTCACAGGGAGCGCATCTAACACCTGAAGAGCCGACGGGTTGGCTGTCTGCAGACGCAGATGTTGGAAGCAGATAATTACTGCTCGACACGTGCGGACTGACGGACGCCTGACCTTGATCGCTAAACCTGTTCTCCTCACGATTAGTGTTAGCATCGTGATGGCCATAGATGACGTTTGTGACAACCCTGGAGTCCTTCTGTCATGTCCACCTCAAGTCCTACTCTGAAAACATTCTTGATACTGATATTTCCTGAGATACTGACCTTTGACCCTGCGATCCTGACCTTTGCTCCCGTGACCCTGACCTTTGACCCCGTGATCCTAAAGTTGGGTGTGGAGCTTCCTCTGTCCACCGCTGGTCTATGCACTGAGCCTAGTCACCCTCGGACCATTCCGCGTCGAGTTTGGCTCCGGAAACCACTATGTAGATAAGCGGCTCCTCTGACCTTGAACAATGACCTTCCTGACCCCAAGTAGAACAGGAATTTTCAACTTCCAAAACAAAGACTTTGTACCGTATTTGTTGTTGAACAAACCTCATTGAACTTCGTATATGCTGAAGAAACAAAATGTATGTTGAAACGAACCACTGAACAGCCAAGAGGATTATTACCTGAAAGAGAGAACACACACACACACACACACAATACCTATGACGTCAGAGGATCACAAACAATAACAAACCACGGAAACTCGTAAACAAAGGAAGGGAAAGTAAATGATAAACACACAGGCACATAATGACGCCCTAAACACATCCGAACCAGAGACCGCGCGAGCCGGAACCCGCGCTTCCTCACAACCCGGACATAAACAAAGCGGGCCATTCACTGTCCACACGCCACACGCCAATAATTCCGGCTCAAGAAATGGCGGGAAATTTTTAGTAAGATTATACATCAAGTTTTGATTTAAGATTCGAGTCATGGTCGTCTGAGGGGGTATTTTTTCTTCCTATATGGCGGCCAATGTAGGTGATTAATACTGTCATGTGGGACAACTCCAGACCAAGGCTGTGAAATAGGGTGTGTGACGCCTGAGAGTGTGTTGTTGTCGCTGTGTTGCTCCGGAGTTGTAGCGTCTGTGTTACGTCAGCGTTACGTCTGTGTTGCTTGTGTTGTGATGGGACTGTGTGTGTGTGTGTGTGTGTGTTGCGTCCATACTGCCATTAGTGCTGTCTTCTGTCTTCCTGTGTTGGAAGCCTGTGTTGTATGTGGTGTTCCTGTGGTGAGACTGTCCGGGGTTTGTGTTGCGTCTGTTTTATTGATATGTAAATCTTGTGTTGCGTCTTACAAAGTGCCTATAGAATACAACCAGACGCTGAACTGCAGATGTTAAACAGTGTTGTTTCAACAGTGTTACAGCAAATTGATGATTGTGTTGCAGAGGTCTTCTAACTGTTCTGACTGTAACGCTTCTTTGAAAAGCTTTTGTTCTATGTGATCTTTTAATGTGTTGCGTGTGTAGTGTGGGTCTGTGTGTTGCATACGTATTGTGAGTCGATTATGCCATCGCTCTCCACCTGCTCATCGTCCGTGTAACAGATGTGTTGCGTCTGTGTTACTTCTTTGTGTTACAGTTATGTTGCGTCTATGTTACTTCTCTGTGTTACAGTTATGTTGTGTTTGTGTTGACACGTTGTTGTAATTTTCTTGTATCTGTGGAAAACATAACGGATGGAAGTGCTTTACTTTTGGAGCAGAAAATAATCCACTTGTAGCAATATTCAAGGATGTTTTTGATTAGTGTATTCTTAATCAGTGTATTGCTAATTAACTATCACCTCTCTTAGTATGGAAGTTTTAGGATGTAAGTAATTAGGTACCTAAAGGAACGGAACCAAGTGTGCCTGAGGAATGGATCGGTACAAACCAGAGGAACGGACCTGCACACACCAGAGGTAAGGACTTAACCTTTGTCTGGTAAAAATTTTGGAGGTTGATTTATGTCCACGCTCCTCCAACGCTGCTTTCAGGACCCGCCAGTCACTGTACACCAGGAGACTGCAGTCATGTAGTCTACCTGTAGTCTATCATACTACATGTGTATCTCGGAAGAGTATGCTATGCCTGTACGTTAGGGTGTTTGTATACCTCTAGACCTGTATAACTCTCACAGGGACCCGGCCCACCTGTTTATAAGTCTCACAGGGACCCGGACCCCCTGTTTATAAGTCTCACAGGGACCCGGACCACCTGTTTATAATTCTCACAAGGACCCGGCCCGCCTGTTTATAAGTCTCACAGGGACCCGGCCCACCTGTTTATAACTCTCACAGGGACCCGGCCCACCTGTTTATAAGTCTCACAGGGACCCGGCCCGCCTGTTTATAAGTCTCACAGGAACCCGGCCCACCTGTTTATAAGTCTCACAGGGACCCGGCCCGCCTGTTTATAAGTCTCACAGGGACCCAGCCCTCCTGTTTATAAGTCTCACAGGGACCCAGCCCACCTGTTTATAATTCTCACATTGACCCGGCCCGCCTATTTATAAGTCTCACAGGGACCCAACCCACCTGTTTATAACTCTCACAGGGACCCAGCCCACCTGTTTATAATTCTCACATTGACCCGGCCCGCCTGTTTATAAGTCTCACAGGGACCCAGCCCACCTGTTTATAAGTCTCACAGGGACCCGGCCCACCTGTTTATAATTCTCACTTTGCCCCGGCCCGCCTGTTTATAAGTCTCACAGGGACCCGGCACACCTGTATATAACTCTCATAGGGACCCGAGCCACAGGGGGCGGCCACAGGGGGCGGGCGGCAGGGCGGGAACATTAAATCCATCTGGCGTAAGATAAATGGTGGATGGTAAGCTGACGTAAATATTTAATGCATATGCATATTTCACGGTCCCTTTTCTCCCTCCAAATATATATGTAAACCAACAACACCGACTAGCACAAACAACACGACCACCATCCCAACCACACCACCACCTGCTACCAAGCTATGTACGACCCACGGAGGTCGTCCACATTCCCGACCAATACGACTCGTAAAAGTTGCTAAGGGTCACTAACGACGACCCATTAGCTCCGGCCTGGGAGCCCCTTGCCACCACCGCCGCTACAAAACGATCCTGTAGAGCAGAGTGTCTGTAGAGCCACGGCAGAGACGAGACGCTTTGGAACCTCCATAGAGTCTTCGTGAAGCCATTCTACGAGAGGAACTATATTGGCAATGTATATACAATCTGCCTATAATATCTATACAATGTGTATGTATTGTTTATACAACACCGAGACATTATAGAGCCACTGAGTAAGTGCTCTACCCTCTCTGGAGAGACGCCGTTAAGCTATTACTGAGGCTCCTCTACTGTGATGCTGCTATAGAGTCTCGGTAAGGCCGCTGTACAGGCATCGTAAGCCAGCTGTAAAGGCGTAATAGAGCCATTACAGAACTATTGAGGGGCCATAAAGGTCAGTTGTATGAGAGGTATTATCAAATTACTACAGGCGTGTTAAGGAGCCAAATGTAGAGCTCCTGCAGAGCCATTGTATGGATGCTAGATTGAAGAGCCACTGCAGAGCTCCTACAGACTCATCGGGGATATAACGCAAGTCGAATTCCCGACCTCATAACGCTATCTCTCGTACTCCTTTCAATCACACGCACTACTTCACCGTAGATGCCAACCATACCACACCTACCCAATTAATTATCTGCCTCCGCTGCCAATGAGAAGGAGGGTCCAGGCCATAAAATTATTGGCTCCCCTAACAAGACTCAGCTAATTCAGGGCAATTCGTCTTTTCCCCTTCTCGTCCCACAGGCCAACTGTAGGGCTGGTATAGAGACGCTGTTGAGAAGAAATAGAGCAAATCTGGAGTGATTAAAGAACCACTTCCTTTTTGGGGTAATACAGCCACTTATGTACTACTGGGTCATTACAGATGCGACTGTAGTAGGGTCACGTGTGGCTGGTTAGCGGGTCATGGAAGCAGATATCAGTCAGTGTCGACAGGCGAGGAGGGGGACGGCAGCAAGCCGGGGTCCGGGTTTTTGTGAGGCGAAGGCTTAGTGATGATGCAGGGAAGCCGGCCCGAGATTTAGGAGCTTCCGCGGCCATATATCCCGGCAGGTGATGGCCCCTCTGTGCGGGGTCAGGCGCCGTGACCTCTTTTTATGACCTCCCCTCATCCCTGCGTCTTTGCAGAGTCGCGTCATTTTCTTCTCTCTCTCTCTCTCTCTCTCTCTCTCTCTCTCTCTCTCTCTCCC
>JAYMFT010312215.1:0-23538 GCA_038088735.1 Panulirus argus | reverse complement strand
GATTATTGGAAACACAGGTGGTGCTTCCAAGGTTGAGGATGGGACACACAGGTGGTTGAAGCAAAGCTGAGGATCGGGCACAGATGAGGTTCTAGCAAGGCTTTGGAATGAGACACACAGGTGGTTCTAGCAAGGCTGAATATGGGACACACAGGTGGTTCTAGCATGGTTGAGCCTGGACACACAGGTGGTTCTATCAAGGCTGAGGATGGGACACACAAGTGGTTCTAGAAAGGCTCTGGATGTGACACATAGGTGGTTCTAGCAAGACAGAGGTTCAGATACACAGGTGGTTTTAGTAAGTCTTAGGATTGGACACACAGGTAGCTTTTTTACCAAGGCTGTGGATCGGACACATAGGAGATTCTAGGAAGTCTCAGGTTGGGACACATAGTTGATTCCAGCAAGGCTGATGACTGGATACACAAGTGCTTATAGAAAGGCTGAGGATCGGACACACAGGAAGTTCTAGCAAGGCTGTGGATAGGACACACAGGTGGTTTTATTAAAGCTGATAATGGGACACAAAAGTGGTTCTAACAAGGCTGAGTATCGGACTCACAGGTGGTTCGAGTAAGGCTGAGGATCGGACACACAGGCGGTTCTAGCAAGTCTGAGAATGAGACACACAGGTGTTTCTAGCAAGGCTGAGTATGGGACACAAGGTGGCTCTAGCAAGGCTGAGTATAGGACGCACAGGTGTTTCTAGCACGGCTGAGCAAAGGACACACAGGTGGTTCCAGCAAGGCTATGGATGGGACGCACATGGTGGCTCTAGCAAGGCTATGGATGGGACACACAGGTGGCTCTAACAAGGCAGAGATTCGGCAACAAAGGTGGTTCTAACAAGGCCGAGAATTGAACATATAGGAGGTTTTTACCAAGGTTGAGGATCGGACTCACAGGTGGTTCTAGCAATGTTGGGTTGGGACACACTGTTGATTCTAGCAAGGCTGAGGATGAGACACACATGTGGTTCTAGCAAGGTTGAGGATAGGACACACAGGTGGTTATAGCAAGGCTGAGGATCGGACGCTGGTGGTTTTAGCAATGTTAAGGATGGGACACACAAATGGTTCTTGTAAATCTGAGGATGGGACACACACGTTGTTCTAGCATGGTTGAGGATGGGAAACACAGATGGTTCTATCAAGGCTGAGGATGGGACATAGAGATGGTTCTAGCAAGGCTGAGGTTCGGACACACAGGAGCTTCTAGCAAGGCAGAGGATGGGACACACAGGTGTTTCTAGCAAGGCTGAGGATGGGATACACAGTGGTTCAAGCAAGGCTGAGGTTAGGACAAAAAAGTCTTTCTTGCAAGGATAAGAAATGGGACAAAAGATGGTTTTAGCAAGGCTGAGGATTGAACACAGTTGGTTCTAGCAAGGCAGAGGATGGGACACACAGATCGTTCTAACAAGGAAGAGGATGGGACAAACAGTTGGTTCTAACAAGGCTGAGGATAGGACACACAAGTTGTTCTAGCTAGGCTAAGGATGGGAAAAACAGGTGGTTCTAGCAAGGCTGAGGATGGGACACACAGGAGGTTCTAGCAAGGCTCAGGATGGGACACACAGGTGGTTCTAGTAATGCAGAAAAATGGACATACATGTGCTTCTAGCAAGGCTAATGATGGGACACACTGGTGGTTGTAGCATAGATGAGGATGGGACACACAGGTGGTTCTAGAAAAACTGAGGATCGGAGACACATGTAATTCTAGCAAGGCTGAGGATGGGACACACAGGTGGTTCTAGCAAAGCAGAGGATGGACACATAGGTGGTTCTAGCAGGGCTGAGGATCGGACGCAGGGTTGGTTCTAACAAGGATGAGATTCGGACACACACGTGGATCTATCAAGGCAGAGAATCGGACTTAAAAGGGGATCTAGGAATGCTGATGATTGCACACACAGGTGGTTCTAGCACGGATGAGAATAGGACACACAGGTGGTTCCAGGATGGCTGAGGATAGGACAAACGTGGTGCTAGAAAGTCTGTGGATTGGACACGGAGGTGGTTCAAACAAAGCTGATGATAAGAGACACAGGTGGTTATAGGAAAGTTGAGGATCGGACACAAAGGAGGTTCTAGCAAGGTTGAGGACGTGACACACAGGTGGTTATAGCAAGGCTGAGGATCGGTCACAGGTGGTTCTAGCAAGGTTGCGGATCGGACACACAGGTGGTTCTAGCAGGGCTGAGGATGGGACACATAGGTGGTTCTAGCAGGGTTGAGGATTGGACAGAGAGTTGGTTCTAACAAGGATGAGATTCGGACACACAAATGGATCTATCAAGGCAGAGAATCAGACAGACAGGTGGTTCTAGTTAGGCTGATGATGGGACACATAGATGGTTCTAGCACGGATGATGATGGGACACACAAGCGGCTCTAGAAAAACTGAGGATCGGAGACACATGTAGTTCTAGCAAGGCTGATGATGGGACACACAGGTGGTTTCAGCAAGACTGAGGATAGGACAAACATGGTGCTAGAAAGTGTGTGGATCGGACACGGAGGTGGTTCTAACAAGGCTGAGGATAGGACACACAGGTGGTTAAAGGAAAGCTGAGGATCGGACACAAAGGAGGATCTAGCAAGGCTGAGGATGTGACACACAGTTGGTTATAGCAAGGCTGAGGATCGGTCACAGGTAGTTCTAGCAAAGCAGAGGATAGGACACACGTGTTGTTTCAGCAGGGCAGAGGATTGGACGCACAGGTTATTTTAGCAAACCTGACGATTGGAGACACAGGAGGTTCTAGCAAGTATAAAGATGGGACACATTGGTGGCTCTTAGCAAGGCTGATGACCGGACACTGGTGGTTTTAGCAAGGTTGAGGATGGGACACAAAGGTGGTTCTAGCAAAGCTTAGGATGGGACACACAGGAGGTTCTAGCATGGCTAAGGATGGGAAACACGGGTGGTTCTAACAAGGCTGAGGTTAGACAGAGGAGCTTTTAGCAAGGCTGAGGATGGGATACACAGGTGGTTCTTACAATATTGATGATCGGACACACAGGTGGTTTTAGCAAGACTGAGGATCGGACGCAGAGGTAGTTCAAGCATGGCTGAGGATCGGACACACAGGTGGTGCAAGCAAGGCTGCGGATCGGACACAGTGGTGGATCTAAAAAAGGCTGAGAATGGGAAACAGAGGTGGTTTTAACAAGGCTGAGGTTCGACGCACAGGTGGTTCTAGCAAAGCTGATGATCGGACATAGAGGTGATTCTAATAAGGATGAGGATCAGACACACAGGTGGTTCTAGCAAGGCTGATGATCGGAGGCAGAGGAAGTTCAAGAGAGGCTGAGGACCGGATACAAAGGTGCTTCTAACAAGGCTGAGGTTCGAACACACAGGTGGTTCTGGCAAGGCTGAGGATGGGACACAGAGGTGGTTCTAACAAGGTTGAGGATCGATCAAGCACGCGGTTCTAGCAAAGGGTGATGTCCGACAAATATTGGTAATAGCAAGGCTAAGGATGGGAAAACAGGTGGTTCTAGCAAGGCTGAGGATCAGATAATGAATTGGTTCTAGAGAGGCTGAGGATTGGACACACAAATGGTTCTAGCAAAGGTGATGATGGGACACAGAGGTAGTTCTAGCAAGGCTGAAGATGGGACACAGAGGTGGTTGTAGCTAGGTTGAGGATCGGATACACTGGTGATTATAGTAAGGTTGAGGTTCGGAAACACAAGCGGTTATAGCAACGATGATGTTCGGACAAAAAAGTGGTTCTTGCAAGACTAAGGATGGGACAAACTGGTGGTTCTATCAAGGCTAAGAGTCGGACACACATATGGTTATACAAGGGTGAGTATGGGACACACTGGTGGTTCTAGCAAGGCAGATGATCGGACAAACATGTGGTTCTTGCAAGGCTGAGGATGGAACACACAGCTGATTCTAGCAAAGCTGAGGTTAGGACACAAAAGAGGTTCTAGTAAAGCTGAGGAATGGACAAAGGTGTTTCTAGCGAGAATGAGGATTAGACACACAAGTAGTTCTAGCAAAGCTGAGGTTGGGACATACACATGGTTCTAGCAAGTCTGCGGATCGGAGAGAGAGGTGATTATAGCAAGGCTAAGGATGGGACACAGAGGTGGTTATAGCAATGCTGAGGATCGGACACACAGAAGGTTCTAGCAAGGCTGAGAATGCGACACATAGGTAGTTTGAGCATGGCTGAGGGTCGTTCACAGGTTGATCTAACAAGGTTGAGGATCGGACACACGGGTGGTTCCAGCAAGGCTGAAGGTCGGAAACATAGGCGGTTCTAGTAAGGACACATAGGTGGTTTTATCTATGATGAGGATCGGACGCACAAAACGTTCTATCAAGGCTGAGGATACGACACAAGGTGATAATAGCATGGCTGAGGATCGAACACACAGGTGGTGCTAGGAAGGCTGCGGATCGGAAACATATTTGGATCTGACAAGGCTGAGGATGGGACACAAAGGTGGTTCTAATAAGGCTGAGTTTCGACGCACCTGCTGTTTTAGCAAACCTGAGGATCGGACATGGGGATGGTTTTAGCAAGGCTCAGGATCAGACGCACCGGTGGTTCAAGCTAGGCTGATGATCAGACGCACAGTTAGTTCAAGCAAGGCTGAGGTTGGGACAGAGAGGTGGTTCTAACAAGGTTGAGGATCGAACACACAAGAGGTTCTAGCAAGGGTAAGGTTCAGAAAAAAGTGGTTCTAGGAAGGCTGAGGATTGTACACAGAGTTGATTCTAGCAAGGAAGATGATTGGACACACAGGTTGTTCTAGCATGGTTGAAGATCGGACACACATGTAGCTCAAGGAAGGATGAGGATGGGACACAGAGGTGGTTTCAGCAAGGCTATAGATGGGACAGACAGGTTATTCTAACTAGACTGAGGATCGGATACACTGGTGGTTCTAGTAAGGCTGAGGTTTGGACACACAGGTGGTTCTAGACAGACTAAGGATCGGACACACAGATACTTCTGACAAGGCTGAGGATGAGACACACATGTGATTCTAGCAATGCAGAGGGTCGGACAAAGGATGGTTCTAGCAAGACTGAGGATGGGACACACATGTGGTTCTAGCTAGGCTAAAGATGGGACACAAAGGTGGTGCTTGCAAGGCTGCGGATCGGACACACAGGTGGTTTTAGCAAGGCTAAGTATGGGACACACAGGTGGTTTTATCAAAGATGAAGATCGGACACACAGATAGTTCTATCAAGGCCGAGGATGCGACACAAAGGTGGTAATAGCATGGCTGAGGATCGAACACAGGTGGTGCTAGCAAGGATGCGGATGGAACACAAGGGTAGATCTAACAAGGATGTGGATGGGACATATTGGTGGTTCTAACAAGGCTGAGGTTCGACACGCAAGTGGTTCTAGCAAAGCTGATTATCGGACATAGAGGTGTTTCTAAAAAGGCTGAGGATCAGACACACAAGTGGTTCTAGCAAGGTTGAGGATCGAACACACAAGCGGTTCTAGCAAGGGTGAGGTTCGGAAAAAAAAGTGGTTTTAGCAAGGCTAAGGATGGGAAAACAGGTAGTTCTATTAAGGCAAAGGATCGTACACAGAGTTAGTTCTAGCAAGGCAAAGGATTGGACACACAGGTTGTTCTAGCAAGGTTGAAGATGGGATACACAAGTGGTTCTAGCAAGGATGAGGATGGGACCCAGAGGTGGTTTTAGCAAGGCTGAAGATGGGACACACAGTTGGTTTTAACAAGGGTGAGGATCGGATACAGTGGTGGTTCTAATAAGTCTGAGGTTCGGACACTCAGGTGGTTCTAGAAAGGCTAAGGCTCGGACACACTAGTAGTTCTACCAAGGCTGAGGATGGGATGCACAGTTGGTTCTAGCAAAGCTGAGGTTCGGACGCACAGGTGCTTCTAGCAAGACTGAAGATGAGACAGAGATTTGTTTTTAGCAAGGCTGATGGTCGGAAACACAGGCGGTTCTATCAACGATGAGGTTCGGACAAAAGTGGTTCTTGGAAGACTAAGGATGAGACAAAGTGGTTGTTCTATCAAGGATAAGATTCTGACACACAGATTGTTTAAGAAAGGGTGAGTATGGGACACACAGGTGGTTGTAGCAAGGCAGATAATGGGACAAGCAGGTGGTTTTAGCAAGGTTGAGGATGGGACACACAGCTGATTCAAGCAAGGCTGAGGTTCGGGCACACAGGAGGTTCTAGTAAAGCTGATGACCCGACAAAAGTGTTTCTAGCGAGACTGAGGTTAAGACACATTGGTAATTCTAGCAAAGCTGAGGATGGGACACACAGGTGGTTCTGGCAAGTCTGCGGATGGAACAGGGAAGTAGTTCCAGGAAGGCTGAAGATCGGATACACAGGTGGTTCTAGTAACGCTGAGGTTCGGACACGCAGGTGGATCTAGCAAGGCTGAGGATCGGATACACGGATGGTTCTAAAGAGGTTAAGGATCGGATACACAGATGGTTCTAAAGAGGTTAAGGATCGGACACACAGGTAGTTCTAGCAAGGCTGAGGATAGGACACACAGTTGGTTCCAGTAAAGCTGATTATGAAACACACAGGTCTGCTAGCAAGGCTGAAGATGGGACACAGAGGTGGGTCTAGCATGGCTGATGGTCGGACACACAGGCAGTTCTAGTAACACTGAGATTCAGAAAAAAAGTTGTTCTTGCAAGGCTAAGGGTGGGACAAACTGGTGGTTCTATCAAGGCTGAGAATCGGACACATAGTTTGTTCTAGCAGGGGTAAACACAGGTGGTTCTAGTAAGGCAGATAATCGGACAGACAGGTGATTCTAGCAAGGCTGAGGATGGAACACACAGGTGATTCTAGCAAGTCTGAGGTTCAGACACACAGGAGATTCTATTAAGGCTGAGGATCGGATAAAAGTGGTTCTAGCGAGGCTGAGGATTAGACACACAGGTGGTTCTAGCAAGTCTGCGGATCGGACAGAGAGGTGGTTCTAGCAATCCTGATGATGGGACACACAGGTGGTTATAACAATGCTGAGGATCGGACACAGAAGTTCTAGCAAGACTGAGGATGCGACACACAAGTGGTTAGAGCAAGAATGAGGATCGGTCAAAAGTGGTTCTAAAAAGGTTGACTATTGAGGATGGGACACACAGGTGGTTCCAGCAAGATTGAGGATCGGATACACAGGTGGTCCTAGTGAGTCAGAGGTTCGGACACACAGGTGGTTCCAGCAGCGCTAAGGATGGGACACACAAGTGATTCTAGGAAGGCTATTGATTGGACACACAAGTATTTTAGCAAGGCTGAGGATTGGCCACACAGGTGGTTCTAGCAATGCAGAGGGTCGGACAAACAAGTGGTTCAAGCAAGTCTGAGGATGGAACACATAGGTGATTCTAGCAAAGCTGAGGTTCAGACACAAGAGGTTCTAGTAAGGCTGAGGACCGGACAAAAGTGATTCTGGCGAGGATCAGGATGGGACACAGGTAGTTCTAGCAAAGTTGAGGATAGGACACACAGATGGTTCTAGCAAGTCTGCGGATGGGACAAAAAGGTGCTTCTAGCAAGGCTGACGATGGGAAACACAGGTGTTTATAGCAATGCTGAAGATTGGACACACAGGAAGTTCTAGCAAGGCTGATGATGGGACACACAGGTGGTTATAGCAATGCCGAGGATCGGACAGAAGTGGTTCTAACTAGGTTGACTTTTGACACACAGGTGGTTCTAAGAAGGCTGAGGATGGGACACACAAGTGGTTCCAGCATGGTTGAAGATCGGATACACAGGTGGTTCTAGCCACGCTAAGGTTCGGACACACTATTGGTTCCAGCAAGGCTAATGATTGGACACACAAGTGGTTCTAGCAAGGCTGAGGATAGGAAACACAGGTGGTTCTAGCAAGGCTGAGGATTGGACACATTTGGTTCTAGCAATTCAAAGGGTCCGACAAACAGGTGCTTCTAGCAAGGCTGAAGATGGGACACACAGGTGGTGCTAGCAAGGCTGCGGATCGGACACACATGTGGTTCTAGCAAGGCTGAGTATGGGACACACAGGTGGTTCTATCATGATAAGGATCGGACACACAAAAGGTTGTATCAAGGCTGAGGATGCGACAAAAAGGTGGTAATAGCATGGCTGAGTATCGGACACACAGGAGGTGCTAGCAAGGCTGCGGACCGGACACAGAGGTGGATCTAGCAAGGCTGGGAATGCGACACAAAGATGGTTCTAACAAGGCTGAGGCTCGACGCACAGGTGTTTCTAGCAAAGCTGAGGATCGGACATAGAGTTTGTTTTAGCAAGGCTGAGGATCAGAGACATTGGTGGTTCTAGAAAGGCTTATGATCAGATGCACAGGTAGTTCAAGCAAGGGTAAAGATAGGACACACAAGTGGTTCCAGCACGGCTGAGGTTCGAACACACAGGTGGGTCTAGCAAGGCTGAGAATGGGACTCAGAGATGGTTCTAAGAAGATTGAGGATTGAATACACAAGCGGTTCTAGCGAGGGTGAGATTCGGGCAATAATTTGGTCCTAGCAAGGTATGGATGGGAAAACAAGTGGTTCTAGCAAGGCTGAGGAACGGACACAGAGTTGCTTTTAGCAAGGCTGAGGATTGGACACACAGGTTGTTCTAGCAAAGTTGAGGATGGGATACAGAGGTGGTTCTAGCAATGCTGAAGATAGGACACAGAGTTTGTTCTAGCTAGGCTGAGGATCGGATACACTGGTGGTTCTAGTAAGGCTAAGATTCGGACACACAGGTGGCTCTAGAAAGGCTAAGGATTGGACACACAGGTAGTTCTAGCAAGGCTGAGAATGAGACACAAAGTTGGTTCTAGCAAAGCTGAGGTTCGGACCCACAGGTGCTTCTAGTAAAGCTGAAGATGGGACAGAGAGGTGGTTCTAGTAAGACTGAGGGTCGGAAATACAGGCGGGGCTATCAACGATGAGGTTCGGACAAAAAAAAGTGGTTTTTGCAAGACTAAGGATGGGACAAACTGGAAGTTCTATCAAGACTGAGAATCGAACACATAGATTGTTTTAGCAAGGGTGAGTATGGGACACAGGTGGATCTAGCAAGGCAGATGATCGGACAAACAGGTCGTTCTAGCAAGGCTGAGGATGGGACACACAGCTGATTCTAGCAAGGCTGAGGTTCGGGCACAAAGGAGGTTCTAGTTAAGCTGAGGACGGGACAAAAGTGCTTCTAGCGAGACTGAGGATGGGACACAAAGGTAGTCTTAGGAAAGCTGAGGATGGGACACACAAGTGGTTTTAGCAGGTCTGCGGATCGAGCAGAAAGGTGGTTCTAGCAAGGCTGAGGATGGGACACACAGTTGGTTATAGCAATGCTAAGGATCGGACGCACGGGAGGTTTCAGCAAGGCTGAGAATGCTAAACACAGGTGGTTTGAGCAAGGCTGAGGATCGTTCACAGGTGGTTCTAACAAGGTTGAAGATCGGCCACACAAGTGGTTCTAGCAAGGCTGAGGATGGAACAGAGATGGTGGTTCTAGCAAGGCTGAAGATCGGATACACAAGTGGTACTAGTAAGGCTGAGGTTCGGATACACAGATGGTTCTAGAAAGGTTAAGGATCGGACACACAGGTAGTTCTAGCAAGGCTGATGATGGGACACACAGCTGGTTCTAGCAAAGCTGATGCTGGAACACACAGGTGCTTCTAGGAGAGCTGCAGATGGGACACAGAGTTGGGTCTAGCATGGCTGATTGTCGGACACATATGCGGTTCTAGTAAAGCTGAGGTTCGGAAAAAAATTGTTCTTGCAAGGTTAAGGATGGGACAAACTAGTGGTTCTATCAGGCCTGAAAATCGGACACATTGTTTGTTCTAGCAAGGGTGAGCATGGGACATACAGGTGGTTCTAGCAAGGCAGATAATCGGACAAACAGGTGGTTCTAGCAAGGCTGAGGATGGAGTACACAGGCAATTCTAACAAGGCTGAGGTTCAGACACACAGGAAGTTTTAGTAAGGCTGAGGACCGAACAAAAGTGGTTCTAGCGAAGCTGAAGATGAGACACAAAGGTAGTTCTAGCAAAGCTGAGGTTTGGACGCACAAGTGGTTCTAGCAAGTCTGCGGATAGGGCAGAGAGGTGGTTATAGCAAGGAGGATGATGGGACACACGGGTGGTTATAGCATTGCTGAGGATCGGACACACAGGGAGTTCTAGCAAGGCTGAGGGTGCGACACACAGGTGGTTAGAGCAAGGTTGAGGATCGGTCAAAAGTGGTTCTAACAAGGTTGACTATTGACACATAGGTGGTTCTAGCAAGGCTGAGGATAGGACACACATGTAGTTCCAGCAAGGTTGAGGATCGGATGCACGGATGGTTTTAGTAAGGCAGAAATTCGGACACACAGGTTGTTCTAGCAACGCTAAGGATGGGACACACAAGTGGAAATGGCTCTAGCAAGGCCAATGATTGGACAAAAAAGTGGTTTTAGCAAGGATGAGGATAGGACATAAAAGTGGTTCTAGCAAGGATGAGCATCGGACACAGAGTTCCTTCTAGCAAGGCTGAGGATTGGACGCAGAGGTTGTTCTAGCAAGGTTGAGGATCGGACACACAAGTGGTTCTAGCAAGGATGAGGATGTATCACAGAGGTGCTTCTTGCAAGGCTGAAGATGGGACACAGAGGCGGTTTTAGCTAGGCTGAGGATCGGATACACTGGTGTTTCTAGTAAGGCCGAGGTTCGGAAAAAAACAGGTGGTTCTAGAAAGGCTAAGAATCGGACACAGGTAGTTCTAGCAAGGCTGAGGACGGGAAACAAAGTTGGTACTAGCAAAGCTCAGGTTCGGACACACAAGTGCTTCTAGCAAGGCTGAAGATGGGACAGAGAGGTGGTTCTAGCAAAGCTGAAAGTCGGAAACGCAGGCGGTTCTTGCAACGATGAGGTTCGGACAAAGAGTGGTTCTTGCAAGACTTAGGATAGGAAAAACTGGAGGTTCTATCAAAGCTGAGAATCGAACACACAGATGGTTCTAGCAGGGGTGAATATGGTACCCACAGGTAGTTCTAGCAAGGCAGAGGACCGGACAAACAGGTGGTTCTAGCAAGGCTGATAACGGAACAAACAGGTGATTCTAGAAAGGGTGAGGTTCAGACACACAGGAGGTTCTAGCAAGGCTGGGGACTGGACAAAAGTGGTACTAGCCAGGTTGAGGATGAGGCACACAGGTAGTTCTAGCAAGATTGACATTCGAGCACACATTTGGTTCTAGCAAGGCTGAGGATGGATTATAGAGGTGGTTCTAACAAGGTTGAGGATCAAACACACAGGCGGGTCAAACAAGGATGAGGTTCGAACAAAAAACTGGTTCTAGCAAGGCTAAGGATGGGAAAACTGGTGGTTCTAGCAAGGCTTAGGAACGGACACAGAGTTGGTTCTAGCAAGGCGGAAGATAGGACACAGTGGTGGATCTAGCTGAGCTGAGGATCGGATACACTGGTGTTTCTATTAAGGATGAAGTTCAAAAAAACAGGTTGTTCTAGCTAGCTTGAGGATCGGATACACAGGTGGTTCTGGAAAGGTAAAGGATCGGACAAACAGGTACTTCTAGCAAGGCTGATGATGGGATATACAGTTGGTTCTAGCAAAGCTGAGGTTCGGACACACAGGTGCTTTTAGCAAGGCTGAAGACGGGAAAGAGAGGTTGTTCTAGCAAGGATGAGGGTCTTAAAAAGCAGGCAGTTCTAGAAATGATGAGGCTCCAACTAAAAAGTGGTTCTTACAAGATTAAGGATGGGACAAACTGGTGGTTCTGTCAAGGCTGAGAATCGGACACACTAAGGATGAGACAAACTGGTGGTTCTATCAAGGCTGAGAATCGGACACACAGATATTTCTAGCAAGGGTGTGTATGTGACACACAGGAGGTTATATCAAGTCAGTTTATCGGACAAACATGTGGTTCTAGCAAGGCTGAGGATCGGACACACAAGAGGTTCTAGTAAGGTGGTTCTAGCATGCCTGATGATCGGACCCACAGGCAGTTCAAGCAAGGGTGAATATCGGACACACAGGTGGTTCTAGCAATGTTGGGGTTCAGTCACACCGGTGGTTCTAGCAAGGTTGAGGATGGGACTCAGAGGTGGTTCTAACAAGACTGAGGATCGAACACACTAGCGGTTCTATCAAAGGTAAAGTTCGGGCAAAAAAAATTGGTTCTAGCAAGGCTAAGGATGGGAAAACAGGTGGTTCCAGCAAGGCTGAGCATCGGACATACAGGTGATTCTATCAAAGCTTAGGATGGGACACAGAGGTGGTTTTAACAAGTTTGGGGATCGATCGCACAAGTTTTTTTTTTTATGATGAAGGCTCCAGTCACGGACAAAAGTCCACATCACGACCGGGCCCTAATTAAAATATAGAGAGAGTTGAGATGTTCGGACAAAATATTGGTTCTAGCAAGGCTGAGGATGGGAAACAGTTGGTTCCAACAAGCCTGTGGATCGGACAGAGAGTTGGTTCTAGCAAGGCTGAGGATTGAACAGACAGGTTGTTCTAGCAAGGGTGAGGGTAGGACACATAAAAGGTTCTAGCAAGGATGAGGATGGGACACAGAGGTTGTTCTAGCTAGGCTTAAGATGGGACACAGAGGTTGTTCTAGCTAGGCTTAAGATGGGACACAGAGGTGTTTCTAGCTAGGCTGATGATTGGATAGACTGGTGGTTCTAGAAAGGCTAAGGATCGACACAGAGGTAGTTCTAGCAAGGCTGAGGATGGGACACACAGTTTGTTCTAGCAAAGATCAGGTTCGGACACACACCTACTTCTGGCAAGGCTGAAGATGGGACATAGAGGTAGTTCTGGCAAGGCTGAGGGTCGAAAACACAGGCGGTTCTAGCAACCATGAGGTTTCGAAAAAAGCAGTGTTTCTTCCAAACTGGTAGTTCTGTCAAGGCTGAGAATCGGACACAGAGATGGTTCTAGCAAGGGTGAGTATGTGACAAACAGATGGTTCTAGCGAGGCATATGATCTGACAAACAGGTGATTCTAGCAAGACTGAGGATGGGACACACAGGTGATTCTAGCAAGGCTGAGGTTTGAGCATACAGGAGGTTCTAATAAAGCAGAGGACCTGACATAAGTGTTTTTAGCGAAACTGGGGATAGGACACACAGGTAGTTCTAGCAAGCTGGGGATGGGACATACAGGTTGTTCTAGCAAATCTGCCGAACAGACAGAGACATGGTTCTAGCAGGGCTGAGGATGGGACACAGAGGTGGTTTTAGCAATGCTGAGGGACGGGCAAACAGGAGGTTCTAGGAAGGCTGAGGATGCGACACACAGGTGGTTTGAGCAAGGCTGAGGATCGGTCAGAGGTGGCTCTAACAAGGTTGAGGTTCCGACACACAGTTGATTCTAGCAAGGATGGGGATGGGACACAGAGGTGGTTCCAGCAAGACTTAGAGTAGACACACAAGTTGTTCTAGCAAGGCTAAGGATGAGACACATAAGTGGTTCGAGCAAGCCTGAGAATAGGAAACATAGTTGGTTCTTGCAAGGCTAAGGATACTACACACAAGTGGTTCTAGCAAGGCTGAGGAAGGGAAATACAGATGGTTATAGCAATGATGAGGATCGGACACACAGGAACATCTACCAAGGCTGAAGATGCGACACATAGATGCTTTGAGCAAGGCTGAGGATCGGTCACAGTTGGTTCTAACAAGTATGAGGATTGACACACAGGTGATTCCAGCGAAGCTGAGGATCGGATACATAGGTGGTTCAATAAGGCAGAGGTTGGGACATACAGGTGGTTCTAGCAACGCTGAGAGTGGGACACACAAGTGGTTCTAGCAAGGATGAGGATAGGACACACAGGTGGTATAGCAAGGATGAGGATGGGACACACAGGCGGTTAGAACAAGGATGATGATTGGTCACAGGCTGAGGCTGGGAAATACAGGTGGTTATAGCAATGATGAGGATCGGACACACAGGAAGGTCTACCAAGGCTGAAGATGCGACACATAGATGCTTAGAGCAAGACTGAGGATCGGTCACAGTTTGTTCTAATAAGGATGAGGATTGACACACAGGTGATTCCAGCGAAGCTGAGGATCGGATACACAGGTGGTTCTAACAACTCTGAGGATCGGACACACAATTGGTTTTAACAACTCTGAGGATGTGACACACAAGTGGATCTAGCTAAACTGAGGATGGGACACACAGGTGGTTAGAGCAAGGATGAGGATCGGTCACAGGTGGTTCTAACAAGTCTGTGGATCGGACAGAGAGATGGTTCTAGCAAGGCCGATGATGGGACACATAGGTAATTATAGCAATGCTGAGAATCGGACACATAGGAAGTTCTAGCAAGGCTGAGGATGCGACACACAGGTGGTTCCAGCAAGGATGAGGATGGGAAACAATTCTGGTTCTAGCAAGGCTGAGGATGGGACACACAGTTGGTGCTAGCAAGGCTGCGGATCGGACATACAGGTGGTTCTAGCAAAGCTGAGTATGGGACACACAGGTGGTTTTATCTAAGATGAGAATCGGACACACAAAAGCTTCTATCAAGGCTGAGGTTGCGACAGAAGGTGGTAATAGCATGGCTGAGGATCGTACACACAGGTGATACTAGCAAGGCTGCGGCTCGGACACAGAGGTGGATCTAGCAAGGATGAGGATATGAAACAGAGGTGGTTCTAACAGGGCTGAGGTTCGATGCATGGGTGGTTCTACGAAAGCTTAGGATCGGACAAGATGTGGTTCTAGCAAGGCAGAGGATCAGACACACAGATTGTTCTAGAAAATCTGATGATCGGATGCACAGGTAGTTCAAGCAAGGGTGAGTATGTGACACACAGGTGGATCTATCAAGTTAGATGATCGGACAAACATGTGGTTCTAGCAAGACTAAGGATGAGACTCACAGCTGATTCTAGCTAGGCTGAGGTTCGGGCACAGAGGAGTTCTATCATGGAGGAAGACCATACAAAAGTGTTTCTACCGAGACTGAGGATAGGACACACAGTAGTTCCAGCAAAGCTGAGGATCGGACATACCAGTGGTTTTAGCTAGTTTGCGGATCGGACAGAGAGGTGATACTAGAAAGGCTGAGGATGGGACACACATGTGGTTATAGCAATGCTGAGAATCGGACACACAGTTGGTTCTAGCAAGGGTGACCATGGGACATAACTGTGGTTCTAGCAAGGCAGATAATCGGACATACAGGTGGCTCTAGCAAGGCTGAGGATGGAACACACAGGTGGAAAGAGCAATATTGAAGTTCGGACACACAGGAAGTTCTAGCAAGGCTGAGGATGCAACACACAAGTTGTTAGAGCAAGGCTGAGGACCGATCAAAAGTGGTTCTAACAAGGTTGAGGATTGACACACAGGTGGTTCTAGCAAGGCTCAAGATGGGACACACAGTTGGTTCCAGCAGAGCTGAGGATCGGATACACAAGTGGTTTTAGTAAGACAGAGGTCCTGACACACAGGTGGGTCTAGCAACACTGAGGATCGGACACACAATTTGTTCTAGAAAGGCTAATGATTGGACACACAAGTGATTCTAGCAATGCTAAGGATAGGACACACAGGTGGTTTTAGCAAGGCTGAGGATTGGACACACAAGTGTTTCTAGCAAGGCTGAAGATGGGACACACAAGTCGATCTTGCAAGCTGAGATCCGGACGCACAGGTGTTTCTAGCAAGTCTGAGGATGTGACACACCGGTGGTTCTACCAATGCATAATCTCGGAAAAACAGGTGGTTCTAGCAAGTGTGAGGATGGGACAGAAATGTGGTTCTAGCAAGGGTGAGGATGGGGCACACAGGTGATGCTAGCAAGGGTGCGGATCTCAGACACAGGTTGTTCTAGCAAGTCTGAGTATGGGACACACAGGTGGTTTTATCAAGTATGAGGATCAGACACACAAAATGTTCTATCAAGGCTGAGGATGCAACACAAAGGTGGTAATAGAATGGCTGAGGATCGGACACACAGGTGGTGCTACCAGGGCTGCGGATCGGACAGAGAGGTGGATCTAGCAAGGCTGAGAATGTGACACAGAGGTGGTACTAACCAGGCTGAGGTTTGGCACACAGGTGGTTCTAGCAAAGCTGAGGATCGGACATAGAGGTGGTTCTATCAAGGCCGAGGATCGGACACACAGGTGGTTCTAGCAAGGCTGATGATCGGACACACAGGTAGTTCAAGCAAGGCTGAATATCGGACACACAATTGGTTCTAGCAAGGTTGAGGTTCTGTTACACAGGTGGTTCTAGCAAGGATGAGGATGGGACTCAGAGGTCTTTCTAACAAGGTTGAGGATCGAACACACAAGCGGTTCTATCAAGGAAGAGGTTCGGGCATGAAAAGATTTCTTATAGCAAGGCTAAGGATAGGAAAACAGGTGGATCTAGCAAGGATGAGCATCGGACACACAGGTGGTTCTATCAAGGCTAAAGATGGGACACAGAGGTGGTTCTAACAAGTGTAGGGATCGAACACAAAAGCGGTTCTATCAAGGGTGAGGTTCGGATAAAATTTTGGTCCTAGCAAGCCTAAGGATGGAAAAGCAGGCCGTTCTAGGAAGGCTGTGGATCGGACACAGAGTTGGTACTAGCAAGGCTGAGGATTGAACACACAGGTTGTTCTAGCAAGGGTGAGGGTATGACACACAAATGGTTCTAGCAAGGATGAGGAAGGGACACAGAGGTGGTTCTAGCTAGGATGAGGATCGGATACACTGGTGTTTCTAGTAAGGCTGAGTTTCGATCAAACAAGTGGTTCTAGAAAGCCTAAGGATCGTACACACAGGTAGTTCTAGCAAGGCTGAGGATGGGACACAGAGTTGGTTCTAGCAAAGCTGAGGTTCGGACACACAGGTGCTTCTAGCAAGGATGAAGATGGGACAAAGAGGGGACAAAGAGGTGATTCTGGCAAGGCTGAGGATCGGAGACACAGGCGATTCAAACAATGATGAAGTTTGGAAAAAAAGTTTTTCTTGCAAGATTAAGGATTGGACAAACTGGTGGTTCTATCAAGGCTGAGAAATTGACACACAGAATGTTCTAGCATTAGTGAGTATGGGACACACAGGTGGTTCTAGTAACGATGAGGTTCGGACAAAAATGTGGTTCTTGCAAGACTTAGGTAGGGAAAAAGTGGTGGTTCTATCAAGGCTAAGAATCGGACAGAGAAATAGTTCTAGCAAGGAAGAGTAGTGGGCACACAGCTGGTTCTAGCAAGGCAGATGATCGGACAAACAGGTGGTTCTAGCAAGGCTGAGGATGGGACACACAACTGATTCTAGCAAGGCCGAGGTTCGGGCACACAGGAGGTTCTAGTAAAGCTGAGGACCGAACAGAATTGTTTCCAGCGAGACTGAGGATAGGACACACAGGTAGTTCTAGCAAAGCTGAGGATGGGACACACAGGTGGTTCTAGCAAGTCTGCTTATCGTACAGTTAGGTGATACTAGCAAGACTGAGGATGGGGCATACAGGTGGTTATAGCAATGATGAGGATCGGACACAAAGGAGAATCTAGCAAGGCTGAGAATGCGACAAACAGATGGTTTGAACAAGGTTGAGGATCGAACACACAAGTGGTTCTAGCAAGGCTAAAGATGAGACTTAGAGGTGGTTCTAGCTAGTTTGAGGATCGGATACACTGGAGTTTCCAGTAAGGCTGAGGTTCGGACACAAAGGTGGTTCTAGTATGGATGAGGATGGGACGCACAGTTAGTTCTAACAAAGCTCAGGTTCAGACACACAGGTGCTTCTAGCAAGGCTGAAGTTGGGACAGAGGTGGTTCTCGCAAGGCTAAGGTTCGAACACAGAGGCGGTTCTAGCAACGATGAGGTTTGGACAAAAAAGTGGTTCTTCCAAGATTAAGGATTGGACAAACTGGTGGTTCTATCAAGACTGAGAAATTGACACAGATGGCTCTAGCAAGGGTGAGTATTTGATACACAGGTGGTTCTATCAAGGCATATAATCAGACAAACATGTGGTTCTATCAGGGCTGAGGATGGGACACACAGCTGACTCTAACAAGGCTGATGTTCTGGCACACAGGAGATTCTAGTAACTCTGAGGACCGAAAAAAGTGTTTCTAGCGGGACTGAGAATGGGACACACATGTAATCCAAGCAAAGTTGAGGATGGGACACACAGGTTGTCCTGCAAAGTCTGCGGATCGGACAGAGAGGTGATTCTAGCAAGGCTGACGATGGTACACACAGGTAGTTATAACAATGCTTAGGATCGGACACACAGAAGGTTCTAGCAAGGCTGCGAATGCGACACACAGGTAGTTTGAACAAGGCTGAGGATCATTCACAGGTGGTTCTAATAAGGTTCAAGATCGGACACACAAGTAGTTCTACCAAGTCTGAGGATGGAACACAGAGGTGGTTTCAGTAAGGTTGAAGATCGGATACACATGTGGTTCTAGTAATGCTGAGGTTCGGCCACACAGTTGGTTCTAGCAAGACTGAGGATCGGATATACAGGTGGTTCTAGAAAGGTTAAGGATCGGACACACATGTATTTCTAGCAAGGCTGAGGATGGGAGACACAGTTGGTTTTAGCAAAGCTGATGATGGGACACACAGGTGCTTCTAGCAGGATTGAAGATGGGACACAGAGGTGGGTCCATCAAGGCTGATGGTCGGACACACAGACGGTTCTAGCAACGCTGAAGTTCGAAAAAAAGTGGCTCTTTCAAGGCTAAGGATGGGACAAATTAGTGATTCTATGAGGGCTGAAGTTCAGACACACAGTATGTTCTGGTAATGCTGAGGACCGGGCAATAGTGGTTCTAGCGAGGCTGAGGATGGGACACCAAAGTAGTTCTAGCAAAGCTGAGGACGGGACACTAAGGTGGTTCTAGCAAGTCTGCTGATCGGACAGAGCGGTGCTTCTAGCAAGGCTGAGGATGTGACACACAGGTGGTTAGAGAAAGGCTGAGGAATGGTCACAAGTGGTTTTAAGAAGGTTGAGGATTGACACACAGGTGGTTCTAGCAAGGCTGAACATGGGACGCACAGCAGGTTCCAGCAAGGCAGAGGTTCGAAGACACAGGTGGTTCTAGCAAAGCTGAGGATAGGACACACAGCTGGTTCTAGCAAGGCTGAGGAGGGGACACGCAAGCGGTTCTAGCAAGCTGATATTCGGATGCACAGATGTTTCTACCAAGTCTGAGGATGTGACACACAGGTGGTTCTAGCAATGCAGAGGTTCGGACAAACAGGTGGTTCTAGCAATTCTGAGGATGGGGCACAAATGTGGCTCGAGCAAGGCTGCGAGTCTGACACACAGGTGGTTCTAGCAAGGCTGAGTATGGGACACAGAGGTTGTTTTATCAGAGATGAGAATCGGACACACAAAAGGTTCTATCAAAGCTTAGGAAGCGACACAAAGGTGGTAATAGCAAGGCTGCGGATCGGACACACATTTGGTGCAAGGAAAGCTGAGGATCGGGCACAGAGGTGGATCTGGCAAGGCTGAGGAAATGACACAGAGGGGGTTCCAACTAGGCTGAGGTTCGACGTAGAGGTGGTTTTCGCAAAGCTGAGGATCGGACATAGAGGTGGTTCTAGCAAGGCTGAGGATCAGACACACAGGTGGTTCTAGCAAGGCTGAGGATCGGAGAAGCAGGTGGTTCTAGCAAAGCTGAGGTTCGATCAAAACGTTAATTATAGCAAGGCTGAGAATGGAACATAGAGGTGGTTCTAATAAGGTTTAGGATCGAACACACAAGCGGTTCTAACAAGATTGAGGTTCGGACGAAAAATTGGTTATAGCAAGGCTAAGGATGGGAAAACAGGTAGTTCTAGCAAGATTGAGGATCGGGCAGAGAGTTGGTTCTAGCAAGGCTGAGGATTGGACACACAGGTTGTTCTAGCAATGCTGGATATGGGACACAGAGGTGGTTCTAGCTAGGCTGAGGATCGGATACACTGGTGGTTCTAGTAATGCTGATGTTCGGACACACAAGTGGTTCTAGCAAGGATGAGGATGGGACACAGAGGTCGTTCTAGCAAGATTGAAGATGGGACACAGAGGTGGGTCTAGCTAGGCTGAGGATCGGATACACTGGTGGTTCTAGCAAGAATGAGGATGGGATGCACAGGTGGTTCTAGAAAGGCTAAGGATCGACACACAGATAGTTCTAGCAAGGCTGAGGATGGGAGACGCAGGTGCTTCTAGCAAGACTGAAGATGGGACACAGAGGTGGGTCCATCAAGGCTGATGGTCGAACACATAGGCGGTTCCAGTAGCGATGAGGTTCGGAAAAAAAGTGGCTCTTGCAAGGCTAAGGATGGGACAAACTAGTGATTCTATCAAGGCTGAGAATCGGACACATAGTTCGTTCTAGCAAGTGTGGGTATGGGAAGCACAGGTGGTTCTAGCAAGGCAGACAATGGAACAAACAGGTGGTTCTAGAAAGGCTGAGGATGGAACACACAGGTGATTCTAGTAAGATTGAGGTTCAGACACACAGTATATTCTAGTAATGCCTAGGACCGGACAACAGGGGCTCTAGCGAGGCTGAGGATGGGACACCAAAGCAGCTCTAGCAAAGGATGGGACACAGTGGTTCTAGCAAGTGTGCGAATCGGATAAGAGGTGCTTCTAGAAAGCTAGGCTGATGATGGGTCACACAGGTAGTTATAGCAATGCTGAGGATCGGACACACAGGAAGTTCTAGCAAGGCTGAGGATGTGATACATATGTGGTTAGAGCAAGGCTGAGGATCGGTCACAAGTGGTTCTAACAAGGTTGAGGATTGACACACAGGTGGTTCTATCAAGGATGAATATGGGACAAACAGGTGGTTTCAGCAAAGCAGAGGTTCGGAGACACAGTTGGTTCTAGCAAAGCTGAGGATAGGACACACAGGTGACTCTAGTAAGGTTGAGGATTGGACACACAGCTGGTTCTAGCAAGGCTGTGGATGGGACACACAGGTGGTTCTAGTGAGCTGATGTTCGGACGCACAGGTGTTTCTAGCAAATTTGAGGATGTGACACACAATTGGTTCTAGCAATGCAGAGGGTCGGATAAACAGGTGGTTCTAGCAATTCTGAGGATAGGGCACAGATGTGACTCTAACAAGGCTGAGATTGGAACACACAGGTGGTGCTAGCAAGGCTGCGGATCTGACACACAGGTGGTTCTAACAAGGCTTAGTATGGGACACACAGGTGGTTCTATCAAATATGAGAATCGGACACAAAATCAGAATCAGAATCAGAAGTTATTTCCATTTTACAATGGTTTTTCTTTAAATATTTTATAAATAAAGACTATTTAGTACAAAGTACTAGTCCAGTGTGCTGAATATACACATACACATACATACACATATATATACATATACACACTCCTATGCACACACACACACACACACACACACACACACACACACACACACACACACAAATAAACATACAAACAAACAACAAACAAATATACATACCCACACGCACACATACACACACACGCACACATTCACATACACACACAGGTACATTAACACATGCACATACACAAGAGTGAATCATTATGCAATATAAATGACTAGGAGTGAAAAAATAAAAAGAATAATACGAACACAAAGTGAAATTTACCAGTAAAAGACAATAAAAGTAAAGTAAAACTATAAAACATTACATTTAAAGAATAAAATTACATGTAAAAGTAGGTAAAATCAAAATTAAGGCAGTAAAAATTTCAAATAAAATACAATTAAAGATAACAAGCGAAAACTACATCTGAAATTGATGACGTCGTAGATGTGCTTTTAGACAACGCTTAAAGGAGCTTAAAGAGTCTGCATCTATTACTTCAGTGGGGAGAATATACCACAGAGAAGTTCCTGCCACTGTAAGGGACCTTTTCCCCCAGGCGCGTGTGATACTTGGGCACATATAAAGCTGTTGCTGTTGCCTCGTGTTTACAACGCGCTCGTTGACATCACCCACTCTTGGTAGCGTGAATAACCAGTGTGGTACTCTTTTATTCATAATGTAATGTGCAAGTAAGCTCATTTCAAAGCAGTATTTTTATCTGACCTTAAGCCATCCGAGCTCTTTGAGATATGGAGTGACGTGATCACGTTTGGCTGCGCCTCCAAATGCAACTATTTTGCTGCAAAATTTTGTCCTTTTTGTACGCGACCGATCTGCGTTGAATTAGCCGTGCCCCATATGTATATGCCATAATTGATCTGGCTTAAGATTAGTGACTGGACCACACTGATTCTACTAATTCTATTGAAGTTATTTCTTTTCTGCTCAGTTCCTTAATGTGTTTGTCAAACTTCATGTAGGTGTCAAAATGGATACCCAAGTTTCTTATGGGATTACTTGGGAAAATTGGGTTCAAGTCGACCAACATGTGTATATCAGCGGGGATCTGGGATCAGAGTCCTCTACTCCCGACAAACATGCAGTGAGTCTTTTTAGCATTTAACAATAGACCATTCATGTTGAAATAGAGTTTCGCCTTCGCTATACATTCTTCGCCTCTACGCATTAGACCCCGAATGTCATTAATGTCAACGGTATGAATAAATTGCGTGTCATCAGCATACTGAATAACCTGGCAATCAGAGAAGTCATGGGAAAGGTCATTTACGTATATAGTGAACTGGATGGGACCCAACACCGATCCTTGGGGAACTCCGTAAGTAATGGGAGGTGCGGGTGTGTTGTCAGGCTGCTGGGATTGCTGAGACTGTAATGGTGCCGCCAGCTGTCCTGATAGCAATGTAGAAAGATCCATAAATCGCTGGTTATCGTTCTGTCGTGATTGCTCAATTTGATGCCTGAAGGCCTGCTCTTCCCGTTCCCGTTGCTCCATTTGATGTCTGAAGGCCTGCTCTTCCCGTCTCCGTCGAGCTTGCTCCTGTAAACTGGAAGTTTGAAGAAAGTTTATAAGATGCCGTATGTCATTATTGCTGTTGAGGGTCAGTGGAGGGGGGAGGGTGCAGTCTGTATCTTCGTCCGCTGTAAGGGGATGCATGGATCCGTCGTCCCCCAGTGGATCATCTGTCTGATCCGCGCCATTCAGATCTACGGACTGAAATGGCTGTTCCTCTTGCTGAGTAGTGTTACGTTGGGTATCCTCGGAGAGCTTAGGATCTGTAGATTGCCAGGGAAATGTCCAGTTCGCTGCAGGTAAATGCAGGAATACGCCAGGAGTAATTGAAATGAAATGATCTTGCCGATATGCGGATAGAGTCGACGAGCGAGGGGAGATGTGTGCGTGCGTACGTTTGTGGCGTTGGTGAGCTGGGCTTAGTTAGGCGGGGCGACCTGGTGGCTGGCCCGGAGCGACCTGGCAGCTGGCCTGCGGGGACGCTATGAGGCCTCTGATCCGCGCCAAATTTTGATCAATGAGTTCGCGGCTCGCAACACCACACTGCACTGTAACTCTATAACTCACTCTCATATTGCACTGTACAAAAACTGTAGCACTCCTGGAGACACTGTAACGCACTGGAAACACTGTAGCGAGTATCCTGGGTCACTGTAAGAA
>JAYMFT010312204.1:0-10107 GCA_038088735.1 Panulirus argus | reverse complement strand
TATATATATATATATATATATATATATATATATATATATATATATATATATATATATATATATATATAATGTTATCATAATAAGAATATAAAGATATTTCTCCTTAGAAAACGAAAAGATTTTAGATTAATTTTCGTAGGGAATGCATTGCTAAATCAAATCATCTTACGTCTTTCTTTTATCAATAATCAAACTGAAGTTAAACAACACTCACCACAGTAGTTTGATTCAGTACAGTGTTACCCATGGCATGCCAGTAAACCAAAAGACACATGTAGATGAAGAGGGAATTATGACAAAGATTTGTACGGTATTCTGATCTGGGCTTTCTTGATCTAATTCTGAAAAAGTTTAGATCTTGGATTTTTCGATGAATTTCAGCATCATTAGGTTTTCTGATCAAGACAATTTTCTTTCCAACATACCGTTGTAAATTCTGAAACTCATTCAACAACTTCAAATCTACGCTTCTCGTCACAGTCGTCATGAGAGAGCCTTTTTTTATGACACCACAATTTTTTGAAAAATACTCCATTCCAATTTTAGAGAAAATAGACGTCGACAGCTATTTTATTCTCCTGTTTATGTCACAATATATTTTCTATTCCTTTGCTCTGAGATTAGCGGATACGTTTCTTTACTTGAGATCACTGCTAAGCGGTATGCAACAGGGCTCAACTTCTCTCACAAAATTAGCTACTAAGACTAGAATCTGTGGAAGTATTACATGATGCCTTATATGTCTGATTTTCGGTTGCCTGACGCTTCCAGAACAATTTTTTTTTTCAATACTTGACTGTTTGAAGAGTAACGTCAGCAGGTTCCCGTCGGGCAAAGAGAGGGAGTTATTTGTCTAGATGGGTGAGGTTGATGTGCGACCTGAGGCTCTCTTCCCATCCTGGCCAGCAGTGCTTCATC
Source organism: Panulirus argus (assembly GCA_038088735.1). Lineage (NCBI taxonomy): Eukaryota > Metazoa > Arthropoda > Malacostraca > Decapoda > Palinuridae > Panulirus > Panulirus argus. Next base: position 9,189 of record JAYMFT010312204.1, on the reverse strand, counting down.
AACCTTGCCTGAATGAACGCTCAGTCCCAGATCTGTGGGGATGCAAATGCTAAGAGACTGCCATTGTACTGTTATGCTCCCATTATTACTTGATATACCAGCAGTATATTAGATACGGAAGTTCATAAACAGTGTTCCCTTCACGAAGCTAAGCTTTGCTGAGTTTACCGAAGAGGTGCTTACTTAAAATGAAAAAAGATTAAAATACGTGTACATATCTAATCAAGATGTTGAGTCGTTTACTCCTTTAAGCAGCCATCTTCAGCATGCACTTACCTTTATTACCAAGGTGAATCAACGCTGAATATGGGAACAAGGTCACTTAACATCATGGGTCAGCGACTTATGACATACCAGAAAAACTACTGTATATATAGTACTGAAATGAACACAGTCGTTCATATCACTGATCGATCGAGTAGGAGTGTCAAAATAAGATTCACTGAAGTGCATCAACAGCAATACCAGGATGTAGTAATTGATGTATATGGTACTTACACCTGTCCGAAACATCATGTACTGCACTTCTGTTTCTATGTAAATTCACTGTAAATTCATTCCGAAAATTCACACGTGTTCAGCCAAAAAGAAATCATAAACCGAGAGGAGAAATGAATGAATGAAAAACAAGAAACAACGGATGAGTTGTATGGCACACATCATTCTGACAACCTGATTGGACATATATTGAGGGAATTTTTGCATATGATAGCAATAACGGTTAAAACTGAATGCCAGGGTTCAATACGGCTTTCTGGCTTGTCATATGCTGAGGAAAACACACATGTGATACCGCCGAACAAGAAACAGAAGCTAAAGTAGGAAAGAAAATAGTTCAGTTATGACTTAAGCTACTGAATTATTGATTCTGACAAGATAATAAATCTAGCCAGTTTTTCCACTTGCCCCAGCTCTGGCTCCGGTCTTTCGATGGAAAATATTCCAAGTTGTTGATATCCTGGCACAGGAAACTGAAGTTGATAGTTTATACTTTACATCTGGATCTGTATGCGTCTACATTCATGCAATGTGTCTATGCGGGCATTTACGTAACGCTATGTGTATGTATGTGTATATGAGCGTTCACATGCATGGAGTTAAAAGTTTCATGGGTGATACTAAAACGCTAGCTAGATTTCAGAGAATAATAAAAGATTCAAAGGCATCAGTAAAAATATGAAAAAGAGGCTTTTACGACAGTTATAATCACACATATTCAAGCTTACGCGAGATATCATCTATTTATAAATGAGGGTGACGAACATAAACACAGAAACTAGGCTTGCTACAGACAGACACAAGCACTGAACATGAGATACGGGAAGAGTAAAGACAGTGCTAAAACGTAACTTTAGGCACACGAGACACGCTGAGTCACACCACACTGGTACTCCAAGGTCTAGCTTACACCCCACATGAAAATAGGTTTGCTTGTGCTTAGCTAACAAACCAGGTTCAGTGAGCTCATAACTCAAAATTCATGCCTGTATACAATTCAGGCAGCTGGTTTTCGGCGACAGCAGAGGGCAAGCTTTGGAGAGGTTTCTGCTGATTGAAGACATCGAGAAAGACCTGGTAAAAACATGGCAGCAGCTGAATATAGCCAGAAGACGGCATACAACTCTCCTTAGATTAAGAGTATAAGCGAATCAGGGGACTTATGAGCGGGCTGAGATTACAGTAAATTATTGGGTTCGCTTTGTAATCAATGGGGTATCCAAGGGTGGTAAGCCTGACTGTTATATTTATTAAGAGCGTTGGCCTAAGGGAGCCATTTTAAGGCCCGGAGGTTAATGGGTAGTTTAAAGGAAGGCGTGGAAACTCGCCGTGTTTACACACAGGAGATATGGGAACTCGTCCAGTTTTTATGGAGGAAATGTAAGGGAAGATGACCGATGACACGGTTAATTGGCTAGTTCAGCCTGGGCTATAACAGAAAATGGGAGAACGCGCATAGTATTTACTTGCTAGGTATAAAGGAGGAGGGCCAGTGCCTGGGTAATTGGGATAATTCAGCCAGATTTACAACACCTCTCTTGTTAAGATTTAGAACTGTAATAAGACAAAATAAAAGTCATTTGCACTTCACAGAACATAAACATATAATGTCAACTTAACAACATATCTATGTCCACGGGAACTATGGGATAGTCTTTATTGATACTACATATTAATGTAATTCTAACAACCGGCTGACATTCCGATGTCTTCAACACAGTCTAGCTTGAGTCGGGGCTTTGTTCATCGGGACTAACAGGGATTCTTTGGCTGCAGTTGTCTTTCACTCAGGGCCTCTCTAACGTATTGTTGTCTTCTAGCAGCAACGACACCAGGCATAAAGTTGGCCCTGTTGCAGTCATGATGCACTGCCCCTGGTGAATGCAGAGCACGTGCGGTAGGTGCGCACAGGCAGAGAAAGACATCAGAGCTCCAGGGTTTTACACTATGATCCAGTTCACATACGACTTAATCTCTGAATCTATTACTAGTCCTTTCGATCTAATTTCACACTCTCATCTATTTACCAGAGGGCACAAAACCTTATATACAGCAATCTTGTTAGGGGAATCTATGCTGCTTATCTAAATTCACTATCCGTGCAGTAATACTTCCAAGATGATTCCAAAGGAATTCTCTTCTGGTAACTAACTCTGTATCCCAAGTGTATACGAGACATATGAAGCCAGTCGCGTCCCATTATTTATGGGGGTCCATGAGAGATGATGGGTGGAATTCTCTTCCCAAGAGACTGAGGGTCACTTGTCATTAACCTGACAGGGTTAGATCATCAGCTGTGAGGCAATCAGCTGGCCCCAACGGGATCACAAGACAGGGAGGGATTAATGATACTCTCATGAAAACATGGGCCCTCAGAGGCTTGACTGATGTGCGTGTGGGTGTATGTGTGTGTGTGTGTGTGTGTGTGTGTGTGTGTGTGTGTGTGTGTGCATGTGAAAGTATTTGTGTGTGTGCTTTTGTGTAAATCAGAAAATTTTTTGTCTTTATATGTCTAGCTGTTTGATTATTTTCTTATCACATGAATGAAAGCTTGCTGTGTGTTAATAATATATTTTCTAACTCATAGTTCGCTACAATCAGAATCAATGCATAGATCAGATGGAGAAAATATAACACAGATTCTACAGCTCCAAGTAATAGACTGATATACTATAGTCAGTTACTGTGATGAAAATGGTTTTAATCGAGGTTTGGCAGACCAGGATAAGGTATACGGCATCAGAAGGATCACATGCGCCAAATACTAGGAAGGCATCTTGGTTAGTGTTTATCACCTGAGGGCGTAATCAGTACCGGGCGAGAGTTTAGTGCCAGACGTGTACTCACTTCTAGTAGACCAACAACTCCCTGAACGTGTTCTGGTATTAAGATGCTTCCTTAAAATTATTCCTTGGAATGTGTCCATGATCTATGAGCCCCTGATCCTATCTATAAACTTAGAAACAGCTAAACGACGAAACAGAAAACCTGGACGTACGCACATGATTCCCACAGAGAAAGGTTGTATAAAGTGCCGACCTGAGGACGAATTTGTTATCAGAGTGAACACAGCCAGGGCTGACCCTAGCGCGAACCCCCTGTCATTTGAAGGCCCATTCGCCATAAACATAACTAAGGTGTTCCAGTCCAAGTCTGTTCAATTTCTAATCTGTGTGGAAGGAAAACACCAGCATCGGAAAAGGAGAGGAAGGTCATCACCTGCAGCTTAAGAACAAGATAGCTACATCGACTGCTGTTAATGAATTCACTTCTGATCAAAAGGAAAACTGATAACTCGCTGGGTAATCAGAGTAGAATAGGCTACTGACACCTAATTGTGTAATGAAAAGTCTAAGCGCAGACACTGCATTTATTATTACTGCATTGCTTTTGAAGCAGACTGTTTGCCCATATTTTGCAACAGACCTTAAGGACAAAACCCGAATTATCATTATACAGTGGATGGCGTCTGCTCTGAAACCCAGAGATGTATGTTTCTCACTGGTGTTCATGAGTTCGTAAGATGTTTCTCCGTTATCGCTTTCTACAGCAAATGCAAAAGGGATGACTTATACGTAGCTTTCAGATGTAGAAAAGAAAACTCACTGGGCTTTGAAAATATTGCAATCTAACTCTGAGTTAGGAGAATCGACAAAGACACAAGAACAAGCACACTCAAACACGAGAGTGTGTGACCCTACCCTACCTGTATAGTACAAATAGGTAAACACATTAGCACGCAAATTCAAGCGCTCACACAAACACAAATACAAGGGGACATATGCAAATACCAAATTCGGTCTGATAGATGGTTGATGATATTCAACTCGAGTAAACGTAAAGTGATGAAGATGGGATATATAGAAAGAAAAAAGGTCTCGATCGATTGCAAGAAACAAAGTGTGAAACGGACTTGGGAGTCAGTACTGTACTTAACCTGTATCCAGTACCTCAGTTTATGAGTACTATAGAGGCGTCAGACAGTCTGTAGGCGAATAATAGAATGCAGTCAAAAGCAAAAGCATAAAAGAATGTTTAGCAAACTGCCCAGTTCCTGCAATGCGTTCAAACTAGATTTTTTCTTTTTCTCAAACTTGATCTCTGCATTTAAAGAAGCACAAAGAAGTGATAGAGGAGGGGAAACGTAGGTAATGGCAGTATCAAGAGAGATGAGTTGCAACGAGGAGCCAGAGGCTAACGAATCTTCAGCCATGGAATAGAAAATGTGACGATGATAACAATGAAATGTTCGTTGAAAAACTCAAAGGAAAAGAAACAGCAACTAGAGGCCATAACATGAAACGTTTAAGAAATTTGTTAGAAAAGATGTCAAGAAATACTTTTACAGTATAAGAGTTGTGAATACTGACAGCATACGCGAGTTTTAAAAATCTGTATGATAGTGAAGGAAGTTTAAGTTAGCGCCCCAAGAGTATGAAATTCATTCCCAGCACAGCAAAAATAGACAATTACACACACACATACACACACACGCACACACACACACACACCCACAAACACACACACACACACACACACACACACACACACACACACACACACGCATACATTTACGGAAAATATAGGACAGTACAAAAGAATACCGAAAGTATACAAGCAAAGAAGAAGTAGCGAACGTAATCACCATCCCATTTCTGTAATGATCCTGTCCTTCTAAGGTTAGACACTCCTGGGATCAGGTATATAACATACGGTTCTCGCAATACAGTGATCCATGTGATAAATCACAGGATATATTTGTTTCCTCAGTGTAGGAATCAGTCTGAAAATCTGTTCAGAAAGAAAAACACCTTCAGGACAGAATTCTAAATTATGAGTGAACTTGATTTGCTTTACGTTGGTGGATGATTTTTTTTTTCATCTCTTGGATGAAGATGTAGGGGAAAAGAAGACCATCTTCCCCACTCATACTTATGTGAACCTTACCTCCCACTGTGTTTGCCTCTTAACGTTTCCTCGAGGCCATTACTGAACACTGAGAATAATGAATTAAAGATATTTACGTACATACAGGGTAGAGGAAAAGGCAGCCCATTAATGTGAGGCGAATGATAAGATCATAAAGGAGAATCCTCCTCTCTCTCTCTCTCTCTCTCTCTCTCTCTCTCTCTCTCTCTCTCTCTCCTCTTGCTTACCCTTTGCAACTCAGACCTCGGGGCAATACTTTGATCCCGTCCTGATCTCTTTTGTAATGTCATTCCAATCAGCGTCCCTGTCCTGAATTAAAATGAATGAAGCCTCTTCACTACCGAAATGAGAAGCGTGGGCCTGAAGAGCTCTTAACATCGCACAAAACGACGTTTATCATAAATGCCTATTGTTGTGGTGGGCGAGTTGCTTGTTATGCATGCGTGTGTTTCATGTGAGGACACACACTCACACTCACACACACACACACACACACACCACAGCCACTTTGCGAAGCAGTATACTGTGTGAAAATGTATCCCTTTCTCCTCTACTAGCTTTTTTAAAGTATAGTATAGCGATTCATATAACAGAAGGTTGAAACAAAGCATGGCTCGTTCTGCATAAACAAGGGAAAAGAAACGGACTTATGTCTGCACTATGGCCTTGAAATCGATCGTCCATCAGCATAAGTTGCTCATTCCTGTGTTGACCTACATTGTGATCAAGACGAAAGATCACACGTGCGTACAGCTATACAAGTCCTTCATAGTTCTACACAGAGCGGAAGGTCATTCGTACAATTCATCCTCCAGTAATACGTGGTTACCTTTTCCACGTGTGTATGAAAAACGTTAACATTTGTTCCATGACTTAGGCGCACCGTAGAATATCTTTATTGCTTGTTAACTTTTCGTATGGTAGAGATGATGGTGTTCGGATTCCCTTATCAGAAAAAGAATTCAAACGTTTATTATTTTTTTTTCTTGGCTGGGTATATGTTTCATAGAACTGTTCCTATTTTGAATAAAGCCACACCTACAAAAAGGTATTCTGCTTTCTATTTACATGAGGCTTCGGGTATACACAGATGCTGAATTTCTCTCTCTAGTCCTACTAAACAAATCAATGAATTTCTTCCATTATCACACACAGCCTCGCTCGGCCCCAGGGGTCTGTTGCTGTTTTGAATTCATCCATATTTGTATTACATAGTTCTATTTCAACCCTTACTTGATGATGGATGCAGCACATAGCAAAAGTGCTATTGACGACACCCTATAGGTGGGAACTTGTTATATCACACTGATATAACCAACGACGTGACGGCGTTTTTCTTTGCCACCGAGCAATGTTTGGCATCAGGACTCTAGTGAAGAATCCTAGCATAAAACATTTGACTACGAGAACATAGCTTCTCTATGACCAGTGGTTTCTTCGTTAAACACATCCATGTACGTTAAACACTCTTGTAGCCCAACGGGTTGCTGGGAGTGTCAACGTTTCTTGATTGCAGCGCTATTAGCCAAAAATAGGTATCAATGTTCTTTAAACACACTCTTTACTAAAATTGTTTAGAAAAATGCCATATTCTCACTTTAGCTTAGTGAAGATTTTTTTTCTTCGTAATGAATGAACTCTTATAGAAAATTTGATCATGCAGGTCATTTTATCAGTTAATAATTACAAATTGCAACTTACAAACACTAATTAGTACAGGAAAATGGGTTGATCCACAGCGACGATCAGGTGTTTGACCTCTCTCTCTCTCTCTCTCTCTCTCTCTCTCTCTCTCTCTCTCTCTCAAGGAAATAGCAATAAAAGCGCCCCATTAACACTAATTTCTTTTTATACAGCCACAAATCTGTAAAGAAACACCATTCGCTCTCCTCGAATATGAGAACGCGTCCGGATGCGTACCCAAGGTATTACAAAAGTAAACCCAACATGGATCGTGTTCCCCAGAGACCCTTGACCGACCTCTCTTAAGACCTATCTGTGAGACAGAGGGTAGAAAGCAATCCATTCGAAAGAAGTAAAATCTCTTATAATCTAATGTTGCCAGTCAATAATATATATTCTGGGTACCTTTATAATACAGTTGATTAGCAATATATGTCTTGAGTTCATCGATGATACAGTTAGCAACGGTATATATTTCGAGTTCGTTTATGATATTTTCACACTGATCAAGAGCAATGTAGCGCTCTATGGGTGGAAGTGAATGTGGCACACCACTTTGCAATAGCCAGAAATATATTCGAGGGTGAGATGGTTATCATCTCCTGAGGAAAAACATAGGTTTTTAGGACAACATTTAGCTTAGAAAATGATAATGAAAAGGGGAGGACTTTCCAGCCCGCCCTGATCCTTCCCCAGTTGGTCACCTTACATGACACGCATCAGTCTTACTTCCCCGTCCGAAAAAGGACAACGCATATACGTTTGCGTTCTTATGTGGGAATTGAAGATCAGAATGTGATAAGTCAACAGAGGGACTTCACAAACGAACATCATGCGATCAACGTCCAGAAACGAAAATCTTCTAAGTGAGAATTTCCGCCACGAATTTCAAGGCTTGCTCTGTGGGTAGGAATAGGGAGGTGGTCGCTTATGGGTGGCGAATAGTGTTGCACCTGTATAGGCGAAGCGTGTTTCAGTACCAGTGGAGAACGCTGCTGGAGCCATTGTTAATTCTACCTTAGTGACTTTCCGTGTTTGTTGGTGGATTTATTGTCACTTAGCCACAATCACCTACATATAGCCAAACATACATAGTTCTAACATTTACACAATTTAGCAATAATGTTAGATACTTGAAAATTCGAAGGCTTATCAAACACATGAAATGCGAGAACAAACCGTGACGTAAATACTTAATGAAATAACTGCAACATGTATATAGTTGCTAGTGATTCTGCAGATTTATGTTGTGCAAAGGTTAACTGACTGGAATAGAAAAAGGGAGATAATTAAACTTCAAATTCATTTGCGCTTCCAAATTGTCCACGTTAATACATTCATGGCTGGCGTATACTTGTCACATCTAACTAAGAGCAGTATTGTTGCAACAACCGAAAATCCTTGAAATTGGTGGATTTTAAGAATATTCAACTTGTGCTCCCAGTGAGAGTTATTTTTGAGTGGGCTTAATTACATCTTTGAAAATTATTGTCACAGAGCCAGTTCTGTTTCAGGCAAATTTCCTGCAAAGTTTATTCCACAAGAAATTTCACCAAGAACACAATGTAGTAATAGATTTATTTTCCATGTAAATGAGAACACTTCTGAAATAAAGATAGAAATGCATTTATTCAGAGAGAGGTATAACTACTTATATGTATCACAGCAACTTTGACGATATTACATTTGACATTTGCAGTAATATTGATTTGAAGTAACACTGGGTGCGCCGAAATCACACATTCTACATTGAGTATTGAGTATCTAGAACGAAATTCTGTATATCATTGACAAGGAGGTCATGGACTAACTGTGATTTGAGTATTGTATAATCTTGTGCATAGTTGTGTGGTGAACAAATGAAACTGAAAGCTTTTGGAGAAGTTGCATTCCACATCAAAAAAGATAACCAGGAGAGTGAAAAGCTTCACAAAAATGTAATAAACTGTCAACATGCTGTCATATTTAACCAAACATTTACAAAGGAGACCTGTTCCCTGTATCTCTCTCTCTCTCTCTTTCTTTCTTTCTCTCTCCCTCCCTCCCCTACCTACTTATTTGCCTATCAATCATCTGTAT
>JAYMFT010312193.1:0-10107 GCA_038088735.1 Panulirus argus | reverse complement strand
TCTCTCTCTCTCTCTCTCTCTCTCTCTCTCTCTCTCTCTCTCTCTCTCTCTCTCTCTCTCTCTCTCTCTCAGTACCTTTCCCTTCCTCTCACTACCCCTAACTCTCACTAATCTTACTCTCGGTTCCTTATTTCATCTTCTCTCTCTCTCTCCCTTCCGTTTGCCTCCCCTCCCCAGGAAGCACGTGAGTCAAAGGTGTAACAGCTGACGACTTATGAAGAGTTAGAGACAGAACGTAAAACAGACATACGGTTTAATAACAAATTAACCGAGCAGAGAACAAAGTTACAGAGCAACTTTAGAGAAGGAAGCGCACACTTCAAACAAAGAAGCACGAAAAGAGGAAAACACAGCCAGATACAGACACACACACAGACAAAGAGCACCCAGACGTTGTAAAACAACGACAAAAGCATCCAAATAAACAGAGAAAAAAATCCACTCTGAAACAATAATACAAACACACAGAGAGACGTAGAAACATGCTGATAGCAGAGGCACTGACATCGGTACAGACAGTCAGACAGATACCCAGATACTCAGAAACGAACAAACACAGTCACTATTTTTCACACACACACACACACACACAGTGAGCATGACTGTTGCACCCCTTTCACCCGTACCTCTCCCCTCCAACACCCCTCACCTCCATCCCTCCCACTCCCTACCCTCCCAGCCTCCACCTCCTGCCCTCCCTCCTGGCACCTGGCCTGGGTGTAGAGGCACCCTCCCTCCCCACACCTGTTACACGCACCCTTAGTCTTCCCTCCCTTTCCCTTAGTTTCTTCCCTCTTCCTTTTCCCCTTTACAACCGCACGTTAACGTTCTTTAGGTTTCCAGATACGAGGTGTTTCGTGAGATCTTCAAATATTCAAAATATTCATGTATCTTCGACTATCGTGTGATTATAGAATATATTCATGTGTATCGTCAAATATTCGTACACTATTCCACGAGATCCCTTGTATCTCCGAACATTTGCACAGCGATATTAGATCTTCGCTTGCATTCTCTTCTGCGGGTGTTGTGAAGCATGCTTTGGACTCCGCGTCACAGGACCTGAACTAACGACTGGTCATTGTATATGTAATTTGCCTCCAACATTGTCCTAGTGTATTTCAGTATCCTTAACTAAGTTCTGATTCGGATAATAGTGTGGAATAGATCCTTCAAGTTTTTTTAAAGTGTAGTGGTTCAGTCAGATTCGCTCCTTTCCATGGTTTGACAAATCCACTCACTTCCGTCTGTAGGAAGGGTTTAGTGAGCCTTAATCATCCCTTGAAGCCCTGGCTAAGAGCGGGCACCAAGGTTCAAAGAAACTTATTTGTCACGTCTCTTGCCAAAGGCGTTTTGGTTTAGGACTTTTTTATTCAGTGAAATGGGATCTTATTATCCTTATTCCCCTTCGTCTCTAACCAAGGGAGTCAAATCCCAACCGTCTGTAAATAGGGGGTTTCGATGCCCATTGTCCTTGATCAAGGAACTTCTGGTTACATTTGGCTTTAATCAAGAAGGATCCCTATCTCAGGTCTTGGATGTGTAGGATATCCGTGTGGATCCTTGGATTCCCTCACCACATCAAGAGGTCAAGGATGACTTGAGGACCGCCTTTACGTCTTCACGCAGCTTCCGAGACCTATTGCTAACCCCTCCGTCTGTTTCGGGTTTCTCAGATGGATAAAGACGCGGTCAGAGAGACAGAGAGAGAGAGTATATTCATAGACAGACAGACAAAAAGACTCAAAGTTGGAAAGGCAGACAGAGACAAGCAAAGAGACAGAATTGATTATTATAAATCCATGTCTATAGAGATCGATTTAATTTTTTTTCATTTCTCCATTAAATTCCATGACTGGCAAAATGTTATCCCGGTCATTTTTAATTATTTTCATCGTGAAGTGGTTCTGATTTTGAAACCTGACGTTAATTATGTTTATTGTACAATTAGAAACCTACTTAGGATATTATTGCGAGATAAACTTTGGTGATGATTCTGAAACCTGATGCTGAATATCATACTGTGAAGTGGTCTCTGATTTCCAAACTTGTTGTCAATTGTTTCATTCTGAAGTGGTCCCTAGTTCTGAAACGTGATGTTAAATACTTGGTTGCGAAATACAGTGTGGTTTCTAATTCTAAAGAGCACATTAGATATTGAGGACTTGTTGCCCTGATCAGATTTGTCAGTACCGTAGAACATAATCTGATGATGACTGTGGTGAGTATGTGGAAATAACGTTAAAAAAATCCAAAGACGTCATCAGAATACTTTGTCTTTTCGTACGACGACATAGCATCGTGACACCAACGCGGAAGTACAAGATAGAAAAAAGATAATGCGAGTATTATACTTTTTTCCAGGTAAGTGGAGGGTTCTTTCCCGCCTGGAAAGTTTATACTCTGTTCATCCTAGTTTGGAAAAGTTTGGTGGGTTGTTTGCGACCCCGATAACAAGGTTTCTTGCTACGTTACCAAATGCAACAAAGCCGTTTCTCTTCTGCCTTTAGAATAAACGCCAGACGCGAGAATCTACGATGTCTTGACTGTTTTGCGAGGATTTTATTTACTGGTGACCAAACCTCGTCCTTGAGCCACAGCCCTGCTTGTGCTTCACAAGTGTTGACCTTAATTCAGCTCCGGTCCACATTCTCGGGGCGGGGGGGAGGGAGGGGTAGCCTTCTCCTTCCCTCCATCTGAGAGTCATAGATTTTGATTTTGACAGATGTGAGAGGGAGGTCCTTCTCCAGTTCTACGTCTTTGAGTCGTAGATTTTGATTTTGACAGGTTTGTGGGAAATATTCTCCTCTCGCTCGATGTGTAGTAGTCATAGATTTTCAGCATGACAAACTTAGATTTAGAGAGTTAGACAAAACGAGTAATTAGGACATATTTATTGAGTCCTTAAATTTTGATAGCCCTTCTCTTGCCCGACGACTAAGAGTTATGGATATTGATCTTGAGAAATCTGGATTTAGAGGTTTAGGTAAAACAAGAGTCTTGAAGTTTGATAGCGGATCTTGTGTCTTGATGATAATATATAGTTTATATATTTATTTTATACGTAAATCTTAAATGCCTCCTACGCTGCGCATGAGTGAAGGAGTTTCGTACTTACGTATGTGGTATTTATTGTCTTAGGTTAGCACTCTCTTTCCTCGGGAACGCCACAGCAGCAAGCACTAGCTGTCCGCCGCCTCCCCCCTTCCCACCCACCCCACCCCCGGCTGCATGCAGAAAATGCACGCAGGCCCCCGTCCCGCGCCTCCCAACAACCTAATGGAATAACTACCGTGCGCTAACGAGCGCACGCCGCGATTGGGTTATTAATTAGAGGCAGATTGAGCCATTCTCAGACGTGTCTGGCGAGCAATTGTTCTCCATCGGGAGGAGAGGAAGTCTTTTGTCGCCTCATGAAGCTTAAGGAGGAAATTATTAGCGTCTTGCCCGCCTCCCGACCCCTGCCGGCGACCCCGGCTTCAGACTCACCCAAAGACATGTCCATCCACGTGTTCGGATGAGTTCACAGACTTTCCCCTTCTACAGAATATGTTCTGTCTTAAAGAATCTGGGTGATAGTATTATCATGAAATATTCTGCTAATGTGATAAATCAAGCCCCAAAGGCCCAAGGCAGTGAATGGGGGGTTTTGGATTCGATGCATCAGAGTTAGAAAGTGGATGTGAACACGGTTCGCCTCCCTCCGTTCTCGGCGCTACCTCGCTAACTTGAGAAACGGCGAACAAGTATGAATAAAGTACTTTAAACTATAATCAGTTATATTCAAGAAGGATTTAGTGTGTATTTATCATCAGCGTTGCGTAGTAACGACTTTTAGGCCTGTGATTTTACGTGTGATATGCGTTTTTTTTTCCGTCCGGCCCCGAAACCGAAGCCAAATCCAGGTGAAGACGTTGGGAGGTGGTGTTGGGCGGTCAGGGCAGCCGACTCTTGGCTAGCTGGGGGCAGCTTGTAGCCCGTGACCCATACCGTGCCCTGTGGCCCGTGGCCTCGGCCTCGGCCCCGGAATCCTTCGACTGTCTCTCCTACACAAACACACACACACACTCTCTCTCTCTCTCTCTCTCTCTCTCTCTCTCTCTGGTAATGCTACCACTACAAATACACTTTCCGGGCCACTATACGTGTGACAAAAGACAGTGTAACAATAGCTGTTTGAGGTCTCGTGTTACTGTGTCATGTGTAACATGTGGGATGCTGGGGTTAGTGGGTGCCTAAACCCCCCCTCCTCCCCCTGCAAAGGGAATCCTTGTTCCACCCACCAATATAGATGGAGACAGGGCATTGTGGAGCAGGTGAATAATTTTGGACATCTGAAATACACCTGCATTCTCATGTTCATTCAGAAATATGCTGTAATATGGCTCGAATGAATGTGATATATCAAGCCATATTTACCATACAGTATACATTATTTATGATAGCTAATAACATCTGTTCCTCTATGGGACCGTATTTCATGGTAATGAACAAATTATATTGGAGTCAATCTTTTGACTGTAATTAGTAAGTTGTTAACTCGGAATCTTATCATATACACCTGATAAAAATGTTAATATTTTGAAGTTAATATATCATACCTACCAGTCCCGGAGCACTGGATTTACCCTGAGTGATAATTGTCAGGTGAATTCAGTCTGTAAGTCATTGAAATGTTATTTCCTTTAGATTTCTGAAATTTCAAAAACTTAAAGAAATAGTTATCATTTTTTATTTCAAAATGATGAATATGGTGATTCCCTCTGGCCGTTTCAATCAACAAATTGATCAGTTTACGTTCCTAAATAGCTAAGAAGTAATGGCTCAGCGCCATAAAGTTAAGAAAAAAAAGAACCTTTTTAAGGAGAGGTTATCCACAATCTCTAAAACTCTTACATTTTTCCTCTTCTCTCCTTCTAGCTTTATCTTTTTTTTGGTCATATTTGTTTGTTCCTTGCATGGCCTGACTTCCGGTAGGAATTTTGTCCTTATAGGTAACCTTTAACATGAGAAAAAAGTATTAAAACCAACTCAGCATTAGCAATCGTCTCTCAGAATGAACAAAAGTATTCATTTTCACGTCTGTGCTGTGAACAAGAGAAAAAAAATAATAATCTAACGAGACCGTTACTTTATATTGCTTTTTTACTTTAGCAGCTAATGGGAGGCGGTAGAGCTGGGGTCCCTTGATAAGAAGGGAGTTGGGCTGTAAGTGTGTCCTCTTTCCCCCATATGTACTTAGGCCATACAATGGGCACCTTGCACACCCCTCGCCATGCTGGTGTATTCTTCTGGCTTATTCAAATGACTTTTAGGTCGCCATAGGGGTACTCAAGCCTCTAATTGCCCAATCTGAATTTTCTCTTCTCTCTTATCCCTTCCTCCTCCTCCTCCACCACCACCACCACCACCACCGCCGCCACCGCCGCCGCCGCCCCTTACCCTCCCCCTCTCTCCCTGCCACCCTGCGTTCCCTTGTTGTCAGTAGCTGGTCTTCACAATCGGCTTGCTTCCCTCCTCCCTGTATCGTTAATGTATTCCAAGAACTGTGAGAATGGTGGCGCGATGGGAGCCTGCTGGCTCTTCGGCCTCCACACTCACCAGCACTCCAAAACAACTTCCTCTCTCCGACTAAAAGAACGTATTATGCAAATTCACCTTTTTCTAGGCTCAAGGATCTTTAGGCGTCATTGGCTGTATATAGTTTCCATATTCGCTCCCTGCAGTATGTCCTGGACTCTCCATATTAAGTACTGGCTTTAAGATTATGCTCCTCAATTATGCAATAAAAATTGTACTGTTAGATGATTTAAAGCAATTAGAGTATATAATTAAATTGACTTAACGACGTTTAGTTAAATGAGCCTGTGAAGTTAACTTGGAGAAGGACTAGAGTCTGAACTTAATGACATGATTCACTTTGGTTATGATGGTAACCGACAAGGAGAGATAAGGGGTAGAGGGGGACAGACAGACAGACAGAAACAGCAAGAAAAGCAGAGAGACAGAAAAAGATGAAGCAAGAAGGAGACTGACAGAGACAGGTGCACAAAGAAAGGGAAACAAACAGACAGACACAGAAGGAGACAAAAAGGGAAATAGACAAACAGTTGAGGAACAGATAGCTAGAGAATATCCTTTTACCGTCATAGTTTTCCACTTCGTTTTGTTACAATTGTCCAATCATAAACAGTTTCTCCCCATAAACCTTCAAGATCCTCTCTAAAGGGGCGTAATGTTATTCCAATCATAAGTTTATTTTCTCCCCACTAACTGGGAAGACATTAGACAAATGGTCGCAATAAATAGCTAGCGGTTCCTGTGCATTTTGGACAGCCGTAAGTCATGTGGTGGGAGCAGAGTGCGGTGGGCCCAGCAGGTCACCCACAGGTCTGACCTCGTTTGACGCCACTTGCTTGAGACGAGTTTAGATATCTTTAGTATTCTATATATTACATTTGTTTTACTTCAAAAGTTTTACTTTACAGTGTTTTATTCCTTTATCATTTATTTAGATATGTATATTTATTTATGCGTTCATTCAATCATTTGTTCAATTATTTATTTGCTTTCCCAGCGTTAACACAAAATTAACTGACAGTCAGGGAAGTACACCATGAACTATTTACATTTTTTAGTGTTTTTCATTCTATCTTCATTTTACACATATAATTTCCTCTTTCTAGTGTTTCACATCTGATTACCTTCGAGTGTGAGGGAAGTGTATAGTGCTGTAGTGTGTAAGGTAGTTCATGTGAAGTCCCAGGACTTCACATGAGAGATGTCCCTGTGAGAGAGACATCTACTGTGATCTACACCGTGATTTTTTTTTTGTTGATGAGGATATATCTACTGCCACGGTGTCTACTCTCTCTCTCTCTCTCTCTCTCTCTCTCTCTCTCTCTCTCTCTCTCTCTCTCTCTCTCTCCAACCCAGCAACAAGCCTACCTCCCCACCTCCCTCCTCCCAACAATCCCCCCCCCCACCACCACCACCAGCGCCCCCTACCCCACGGCCGAGGAAGCAGGTTCATGAGAAGCAGGCCCCCCTCATGCGGGTCTGCCAGGATGGAAGTTCACCAGACACATTGGCGCCCGCCGTATGCAAATCAGAGCCTCCTCATGCCGCCCCTAGGGGAGAGGGTCTAGGGGGTAGGTGCCTCATCATGCCACCCCTGGTTGGGGGGGTGGAGTTAGGAGGGATGTGCCTCCTCATGCTGCCCCTAGGGAGGGGGACTCAGGGGATATGTGGCTATTCCAAGTCACCTCCCATCTCGCGCTTGAGTGGGAAGTGGCGCTTGGGACAGAGGGAGAAGAGGGGGCTTGTCTCGTTGCTTCGTTCTTCTGTCCCAGCAGCATCCTAGGACAGTCCCAACACCACATGACAGTCCTAGCACCACAAGACAGTCCCATCACCACATGACAGTCCCAGCACCACAAGACAATCCCAGCACCACATGACAGTCCCAGCACCACAAGACAATCCTAGCACCACATGACAGTCCCAGCACCACAAGACAATCCCATCACCACATGACAGTCCCAGCACCACAAGACGGTCCCACAGGCTCAACAAGACACTGTCTGGGGAACAGGAGAGTAACAGGGGTAAGGTAGGTACCAGCATGGCTAGGGCAGGTCGGGCTGTGGCCAGGGCCTCACACCATCTTGCTAAAGGGCCAAGATTGGTGGGGTCCAGCTCTGAGAAGATACACGGTAGCAGAGAGTCCATCATTGTCAAGTGTCTCTGGCCATTACCTTGTTCTCTGCCGCCTAATGCGACAAGGACCCGCGCCCCGGACAGTGCCAGGGCCTCGCGGGCCCTTCTTAACCTGAGTGCCACAAGAGTGCCACCACCCGACCCTCCATGAGAGCCGGTATTGTTGTCCTCGGGGGTTGGCTCTTTAACCTTGGGAGTGTTGGATGTTGTCGCTGTTTACTTGGGGGTTCGACGGGGTTATGGCTCGCGTTGTGGGTTGGTTGACGGGGGTGGGGGTTTGTTTGAGGTGTGGGAAAGGTGACGATGCAGTGATATAGGGAGGGGGTGGGTGGGTGGGGTGGGGGTGGGGGAGGTTGTAGAGAGAGAGAACGGGATGTCTTCATTGAGAGGCTGTTGAGGAATCGGTGTCAGGTTGATGGCGATGGGGACATGTGTGCTCGGCGGTGCCTCGGCGACACGCACGATACAAAACGAAAAGGACACGAGGCTGTGAGAGCGTCCGCGCCTTATCTGGCACTTCCCCGGACCATCTGTGGCACTGGTGGGATGCCCCCAGCTTCCCTTCCCATGGCCGGCACTCGCCGATGCCACAAGATGAAGATTGATACCTTGCCACACCGAGATTGTGGTGAGAACGATGCCTCCCTCCTAGTGACGTCACGGCCTCCTGCTCCTGACGTATGAACCGAGAGGGTCGCTGCAGCGCCGTCGGCGGGAGCTGTGATATGGTGGTGATGGTGGTGGATTGGAAACGGTGGTTCGACGATGGTGGTGATGTGGTGGTGACAGTGTTGGTGTGGTGTTAGCTGGGGGGGGGGATGGTGGCGAGATTTGGGTGTTGGTATTGAGGATGGTGTTACTCTTGGTGGTGGTGGCAATGTAGGTTGAAGGTGATGGTGGCAGTGCCCGAATCATACCCCCGCCACAACAGCTATTTAAAGCTCCAACTGTTGAGCCCATCGCCCCATTATGCAACAGCCATGTGTGGCATCCAGGCTTCTTCTCTGCAGTCTTCTGTACAACCTCTTCAGAAACGAAAAATATTTATTAGGCTCGCCACAGCTTCGTCGAGAGTTTATATCGGTATCATTAAGATAAAACTAATAATTACGGTTCATTATTGGTTTAAAGAACCGCCCTGAGCTTTGGAAGGAAGTACTCACTTAGTAGAAGAGGAGCTCCAAGTGTGGTCACTGCTCTATATATATATATATATAAATAGAGAAAATACATTGACTCGAAGGTTTCTTTTGTTGGCCAATCCTCTGTATTATCATCTTTCATGAGACATTTTATTCCCTCTAACTCTTGACTTCCTCTGGCCATCTGGAGGGACCCTTGGAGGCACTGACGACGAGGTTCTGGCCTTCTAGAGGGGCCCTTGAAGGCTCTGGTCATCTGGAGGGGCCCTTGAATGCTCTGGTCATCTGGAGGGGCCCTTGAAGGCTCTGGTCATCTGGAGGGGCCCTTGAATGCTGTGGTCATCTGGAGGGGCCCTTGAAGGCACTGACGACGTTGTTCTGGCGTTCTACAGGAGCCCTTGGAGGCTATGACGACAATCAGAACTGGTGATGAAGAATATGCATTCTTTGTCTAGTGTTCACTCGGTGCTTGAAGGTGAAAGGTGAGGGAGAATGAGGGGAAGGTACGTGAGAGTGAGGATAAGGTGAGGGAGAGTGAGGGATGATGTACAGAGAGATGCCAAGATGAGGAACAGTGAGTGAAGGAACGATGAGAGAAGAGAAAGGGAAGTTGAATAAAGGACGAAAAGAAAAGAGGGGGAGATACAGAAAATGAGAGAGAGAATATGAGGTACAAGTGATGAGGGAGTGGTGGTGGGGGGAGTGGGGCAGTGATTCTCACTCCCACCTGTTGCCCCTTGAGAAGGCAAGATCGACGGGTAGGAGGGGGACCCCTTAGCTGGCGAGACCAGTAGTAAGGGTGACCCCTTAACCTCCTGACACTATTAGTAATGGGGCCTCTTAACCTGAAGCTCCTTCCTCAGCCTTGTAGGGACGATGGTGTGGGAAAGGATGATGGGAGGGGAAGACGAAAGGTGTAGATGGTAAGGGAAACTGTTGGCGGGAAGCTAGTAAAATCATAGGTGATGGGGATGTGGATAGGTGCGGAATAGTGAATGTGGCTCAGTTGAGAAACGCGGGGCTGATGAGGAGAAAAAGTAAGGGATGAGATGCAAAGGATGGAAGGAATGAGGAGATGGAGTGAGGTGTTGACAAACTGAGGTGAAAGAGGGAGATGTAAGGAAGGAGGAGAGTTCTCAGGTGTGGATAGGAGCAGGGATAGGGACTGGTGTGACTCAGGTAGATCATTTGAGTTCGCCAGCTGCCCTCATCTCTCTCTCTCTCTCTCTCTCTCTCTCTCTCTATA
>JAYMFT010312182.1:0-10107 GCA_038088735.1 Panulirus argus | reverse complement strand
GAAGGCGTATCAGAGTTGTAGAGAAGGAAACGTGGAGGGAGGTAAGGGGAGAGATGTATAGATAGAGAGATAAAGAGAGAGAGAGAGAGAGAGAGAGATGGGATGAGGCTCGAGGGATGGGACTGAGAGGTGAAAGTGATGGGGCAAGAGAGATGTGGTCTGGGAAGGATGGGGGTCCAGGACGAGGCGTGGAAGTAAACACAAGTGGCCTATGTTCAGTTGACTGACTCGTGTGCACACACGCTGTCTCTCTCTCCTGTTCACCTGGTTTGTTCCTAGTTTGTTCATCAGTAAGGTGAATGTCATTATCAATGTCTTTATCGCGGCCTTACGTCCCTTATCTTGGTGATACTTTCTCGGAGGTGTGTGTGTGTGTGTGTGTGTGTGTGTGATTACCTACTTGCAATTGCCTATATGTACTGTATCTGGTAGGAGATTTACACTCATTAGGCCCCATCACTTACACATTCTCACTATATGACAGCTTTTGAAATTTCTGGTTGTTGTATGCATTAACTAAGTCTTCCGTCATTTTTCTCATATTATCATAAAAGCAATTAATTCCATATTTCTTGACAAGTTTCATCGTTGATTTCATGTTATGTCCTCCGGTTGTCTTATCCACACATCTCTCGTAAAGCTTTTCACTGTCTGCATCACTAATCCATGTGGCAAACTTAAAGGATGTGATCAGGTCACCCCTCACTCTTCTCTTTTCAAAGATGGTCAAATCTAAAGCCTTTAGTCTTTCTTCTGGACGTTCTCCATCAGCTCAGTGCTTCATCAGGTGTCGTGACCGAACTTGAGAATTATATTCTGGTTTTTGCCTTATGTAGGATGTGGACAGCTTGTTGAATATTTCCTTACTCATGAACATGAGTGTAATCCAAACTTTTCTAATTTCCTTGTTCTCGTCTCTTCTATATATATGATTCCAAAAGCAGACCAGTCTTGGTACTAAAAATGATCCTCTGTTTCTCCTTGAAATATAACCACTCTACTTATTCTGTATGCATAATACAGTTCGCTATAGATATTGTGTGAATGAAGGATGAGGGAGCTGTCTGGATGAGCAGACGGTCTCTTGGAAGGTGACGCACTTCAGGAACTTTGAAACAGTTTACGAGATAAATTTAGCAACGCTCATGGAAGGAACAACGAGTGTTGAGAGACTCTCTGAGGCTCTTGAGGGAATCTATAGTGGTAAATAGTTTACACATATATACGTAGGAATATAAATGAATTAATATATACATATACTATACATACAATTTTGCCACTGCTCGGCCGAGAGTCGAACCCAGGCTACTGAGAATACCAGGCAAGCAGCGTACCACCGAACCACTGATGGAACAAAACTTCTCGCTGGAATTGTTGTTGTCAGTAGTCTGAAGGCCGTGGAATGCAGCACCATGGAATCAGGGTCTATACAGGCAACTCCACAAAAAAAAAAAATCATAAATTTATATGCACCAGCAGGAATGCTTAATATAGCAGACCCGTCAGAATGTATCCAATCAGAACCAATTTTAATAATAGGGGAATTTAACGCTAGACACAAATTAATTAGCAATTCCAACCATACCAATGCGAATGGGCAGCAGGTGTCAACACTGCTGAATATACATGATAATGTACAGCTAGTAAGGGCCCTCGATTATTGCTTATTTGTTTAGATCATCGGACTTTTTGCTTAGTCTGACACGGGCCTTTGCCTGTTGGAGGACAGTTCCCTAGTTTGTATGTATGGTTTGTAGGTGTCTTGTGTGTGGTATGTTCAAGGTCTTCTGAAAAACAGGCAACCACTCTTGGACGTGGTCACTTTCTCTGAGCGATGCCCTTTGGTGTTGGGCGCGCTGTTCTCATCTGGGTGGTGGGTATTCACCTATGGTCAGGAGCAGGTGTGTTCCATCTGATTCTTTTGGGCCTTGTAAAGTCGTGAGGTCGCTGAAATTACATGGTCTTGCTCACTGAGGTCCGAGACTCTTGCGCGGAGACTTTGTGTTGCTTCGCAGTCCAGCATGTAGTGTTCCAGTGGGTGCGTTGACTGCTCCTGAGGGTGGTCGCCGTCTCTGATGACGCCGTCAACTCTCTGCCAGCAGCATTGGTACCCCAGTCGTAGACGGTGTAGAGTGACTAGGGTTTTCCTTCTCATGCCTCCGTCGTTGTACGGCGGCTCTAGTTTTGTGGCCACCACGTAACATTTGGCTAATAGGGATCCGGCATTGTGGGAGGTCCAGGAGATTCTTCCTGGTCCAGAGCCTTGTTGCTTTTTTGTTGCTGGTGCTTGATCTGTTGCAGGCTCACTGGAACGTGCACCTGGATATTGTTGAAGCGTGTGCCTGCTTTGGCTGCCTCGTCTGCTGTCATGTTCCCCTCTATCCCCACGTTCCCAAACCGTGTAAACACGTTCCTCTCTATGTAACCTATAATGTATTGCGGTCACTGAGGCCCACCAGTCAGTCCCTGAACCTTTGGTGCACTCTGTATCCTCTTGTGTGCCACAGGATACGTTGGAGTGCAAAATAAATTACCCAAAACTTTTTTCTTTTTTTATGTTGAAAGCTCCAGTCGCGGACAAAAGTCCACATCAAGGCCGGGCCTTAATTGAAATATAGAGAGAATTTAGAAACTGAAAAAGAAAAGACAAAAGGGGAAGTATTTACGAATTTTTGAGAAAGTGAAAAACCTGTCTTTTGAAATGAGCCAGGTCAAAGTTATTGGGAAAGGCACGAGAAGGTAGAGAGTTCCTAAACTTCGACGTGTAGGGAAAGAAGTAGGTATCAAAACGGCCCATACTCGAGTTGCTGATGGCCAACTGCGGCAAGAAGAAATGTAATCAATAAAACATAATGTCACGTAAATCAGACTTATGTAAACCATAATATTAGGTAAAACATATCTATAAATCATAATGTTAAGGAAACTGTAAAGTCATGGAAATCATGTTACGTAAACTTCTATCCATCTCCCTATCTATCTATCTATATCTCTGACGTCTGCTCCCATCTGCAGCTCACTCAATGGGGTAGCCACGGCAACAGAGTCCCCATAACCAGTGAACTCCAGCGCCGCTTCTTAGCCTTTAGCGCCTCACCTTAACAGTTCACTGGCAGAGGGCAAGTCTAGCGCAGTGTTTGCAGAGGCTCCTGCCTAACGTTCCTACAGACTACTCCTACTTAACGTTTCTACCTAATGTTCTTGCCAAAATGTTGCTAACTGCTGTTTCTGTCTATTGCTCCAACCATTTTGCCAGAAGGCCGAGCTAGCACAAAATGCTCACCGTTGGATAATCTAGAGTTACGAAGAATAAGCTGTGTGAGGTAAGTGTTGCCAAATGTTAGGTGTGACTGACAAGAGATTATGTTACATAAATCATAACGTCATATAAATCACAATCTTACGTAAACTACAATGTCATGTAAATCATAGTTTTACATGATTCATAATGTTACGTAAACATAATGTTCCGCAAATCATAAAATTACGTAAAACATATAAGGTTACGCAAATCATAATGTTGCGTAAACATTATAAAATACAAACAACAGTTAAATGACAGAGAAACAGCGAACATCATGTGCTCGTCTCATATTTCAAAGGCAATGGGTCTACTTCAGTAGTTGTACAGATATAGCGTATGTGGAACTTTAAATTCGCACATTTGCATTCGTCTCCCGTCTGTTATGATGCCTTGGAGATAACGGTAACACACCCGGCACAATGGTTGGTGTGGGTTGTTTCTGGATATTGGTCTTCGTTAACTTTAAACAAATGGGAAAGGACATCTCCCACCTTCCTTGCACGCAAGGTTCTTTTCAGTGGTGAAGATATCTTGAGAAAGGTCTCAAATCTGTGGCCAACAACGCAAACGGCGTCTTCAGTATTGCTCTCTTGGATACGTGTTTATTCGATTAATATTTCCGCTTCTATCTCTTGCGTCGGTGAGCAGTAGAAGTTAGGTACTTGCCAGTTAAGCAAACAAACAGCGACCACTTATGACAGAGGGGAGGATCAAGTTCAGACGACTCAATATATGCTTATGTTACGGTGGTCCTGCTTAAAGGCTTAGCTCTACTTCAGTTTCTCGACAGCCCAGCCACAGTGACCACTCAGCCTGATGTATAGTCTGGTCTCACCAAAATGCTCCGTGGCTGATACAATTCAGGCAACAGATTTATTAGAAAACTTCATCACACGGTATACATATGACAAGCCTACCTTTAATAGGCGAGGAGACGCGGCTTGTGGTAGACTTTAACGAGGTCCCTCTCCTATATCAACCAGACTCCAGCCACGTTTCAAGATAACAGAATTTACCGAGCTTGGCCGGGGTCGAACAGACGACACTCGCAAGCTTCGCCCCGGCCCCCAAGACCCGGTGTAGAATTCGATACTCAAGTCTCGACAATGAGGATTCCGTCGGTAGTTTATTCCTGATGAACGTTTGGGAGGTGGGTGAAGCCTGGCGCTCTCAGTCGTGTGGTAGCCCTGATCCTCACGGTGCCTGGCCGGTGGTAGGGATCAAATAAAGTGTGTTTCTGCGTGATTTGGCCCCAGACTGTTGTTTTCTGTAAACATGCGTCAAACAAGAGTAAATCCCAGCTAATGACGTTAAGACTATCGAACACAATGCACTTAGATATAGTACTTTTACGAGGTTCTGCCCTACCTGCAAATGCCTCAGAACCATAGAGTTGCCAGAGTGACAGTTCCGCCAACCCTAGTCCTGTCAAGCCGTAAGGTCGGCCCTCACAACCCTAGCGCTGCCTGGCCACGGGCCATTCCTCCCAAGACTCGCAGTGCCACACCGCCTAACTTCAGCCCGTCTCATAACTGTATTTCCCACCACAATGCCAGACCCCAGGCAAGCCCTCGCAGCCCTAGTCCTGTCAGGCTTCGGGCAATGCCTCACAACGATAGTGTTCACCACACAGCCAGGTCTCAGGCCAGCCCTCACAACACCAGCGCTCACCACAGTGCCAGACTTTAGACCATCGCTCACAACCCGAGTGCCGCCGGACCTCAGACTGGCCCTGGCAACACGAGTGTTAAATTAATGACCAGCACTCACAGCGTCCAGCCTTATAGAATCATGAAAATAACCAAAATGACTGAAACTGCATCAAATA
The DNA here is from genome assembly GCA_038088735.1 of Panulirus argus. NCBI lineage: Eukaryota > Metazoa > Arthropoda > Malacostraca > Decapoda > Palinuridae > Panulirus > Panulirus argus. The sequence goes on along the minus strand of JAYMFT010312182.1, from coordinate 4,975 downwards.
CTTTACACTGCAGACGTTTAACATCGTCAAAAGTTAAAACAATAAACAACAATTTACTTGTAAGAAAAAAAATGTACGTCGACAAAATGGAAAGCAAATACTTTAGTTCTTCTCGTCAATATGCCCGGGAGGTTATCGTATTCTCTTTCATTACAATTTGAACGAGAGGCCTCGGGACTTCAGTATTCACACACGAGGGCCATACATACACAGTGAGAGTGTGAAAATATCCTGATGTAGATTTTGGTGTTTAAGTCTTTATCTAATGATGGTTATAACTTGACGTTGACGGCCTTAATGTCCCTGGGAATAGATAGGCCTAAATCTCAAATAACCAACCAACCACACACAACTTTTTGTAGCTAAGGTTGAGTCCACTTGGCGTCTGAGCCAGGCTGTCCCTTCACTGTAACATTCGTGAGCCGTTTCTAGTTGACATGCACACACTTTAGTTTAAGCTTTTCTGTATCTGGAGAATTATACTCCTTCCACTGAGATGTAATCTACAGGAGAACTCTCAACCTGCAACCTTCCTGCTTCAGCTCCTGACGTATAAGTTAGTCTCGCTATTTGCCACGTAGTCATAAAGGCAAACCTAGTATAACATTCCTTGTTCTTGAAGTGTTTACCGCTGCTTTTCTGGGCCCGGCATTAATATTTGTGACCCTGCGCCAGCTGCCACTGCTGTAGGGGTGTTGATCATGATCAAAGGCCGGTGTTGGTTACCTGACCTCAAGCTGTTGAAGGTGTAAATAATCACGTAACGGGTTCAAGGCTATTGACGGTTAAGCCGGACCTGTTGAACAGGTTATCGAGCTGTTAATTAATGATCGACTGGTTAGACTGCGGTCGGCGGATCAGGTAAAGAAAAGTCTTCTCCAACTTCAAAAATTCCGTTGTCACGGTGTTGTGGTCACCATCCCTCCTCTAACCGTGAACTCCCGCAGGGAAAGAATCCTCCGCAGGAAGATCACACACAGACATGAAGAAGGACGACATTGTTAAGGATCCTTCGAGTCTAGCGGTGACCGCTGCCTGATTTATCACCAATCTCGTTAACGATGAGTAACGTAGGATCCTCATTATTTACTTTAACTATTGGAAAACCAGAATTTCGTGAGGAAATTCCTGTTGGTTACGTTAGATGTCCGGTGAAACCATACAAGCCCAACCACATCGGGTGCCCTGGTATAAGTTCGAGCAGAAAGACTGCAACTTTAAGGCAATGAATCGAATGGTGAAGCAAGGAAGAGAGCTAAGTCGGCTCACAACATTCCGAAGCCCAGTGAAAACACTACAGCTCTGAAATCGAAACCTGTTATGTGTACAGTTGCCGCACACACAGTTACTGCTGGACAGCGTCCTGCAATACCAGATGAAACCCCTCATAAACCCATTGATACTGACTCAGACACTGATCCGGACGAAGACTCGCCCCCCCCAAAAAAACTGTATCTTCCGTCTGTTCTTCTGTGTTCATAGAAGACAAGTTAAACCTGACTGTAACGATTTAAAAACTTAACCAGTCGCAGGTCGTTGTTCCTTGGCCTCTCTGAGGTGGAGCTCCATAACCAGATCTTCTTCAGAAGAAGAATCACTGGAAGCATTGGGTACCATTATTCACACCCACTTCCAGGGGGTCAAGTCACTTTCTCCAGGGTATTCAAGAAAAAAAAAAAGAAAAAAGAAAAAGGACGCTCATAAAGTTGGTTGGTCGGATTTTTCTTAAATTAATGCATTCAACGACCGTAGGCACAAGCAAACACAACTGTCTATGTTCCCTGCAGTGCATAGGCCATCCGTTCCCTGTCACATGAGGACTAGTCTAAACAACACAGTAGAAGACTGTGCTCTCCAAGATAAACTATCAACCGTATAAGAGAGATGAAGATCATAGAGTAGCTCTTTATTGCACTAAAGCTTATCCCATTTCGACTCTCGAACCCGTTGTATGCAGAGCAGAATTCAGAAACTCGTTCCTAGTCATTTGGTTCTATTTCTGTCTCGCTTCCAGTTCCCCTGAGGCTGAACTAAATCCACTTTAAATTCAGTTACCTACAACAAAATTAATTCGTGGAGATTTTAACGCTCGTCCTCATCAGTGGGAAATCACACGAGCGGAAGGTCTAGAGAATCAAATTGTATAATTTAGCATCAGTTCTAATCTTTCCTCTGACTGACGGCACTAGAACTCATGGAGGTGATCAGACAGCTACTGACCAACCTCTGGCACCACCACAGACATCACCTAGCATACTTTTGACTTCTCCTTGGGAAATGATCACTTCCCAGTTTGTCTTTCTCAAGCAACATTACCACCATCCCATCTCTGCCTAAATCTAACCGTAAAAAGGCAACCTGGATGTCTTCGGCAGCATTAGATAAATTCGGAGACGCCAAAGATGCTAAGCTTCAAAGTGAGAGTAATTCCATCCTCATCTCAGGGCTGCTGGGGCCTCTGTACCGAAGACTTTACACAATTTCCACAAAGCATGGATCTCTGGACACCAGGCTGACGAAATGCACTGCAAGAGCGAATTTCAGAAATAAAGTATTTTCGAGAAAGAGCCCTCAGATACGAGCGCCATTGCTCACAAACAAGATTTGGTTCTGGCAAGACGAAGAATCAGACACGCACAAAAAAAAAAAGAAGACTCCTAGCTTAGCCTAGTATGGCTAAGCATCGCCTGTCAACAAGAAGACTCCCGTCTGGGCTACAATTAAAGATATCTCGAAAAAATACGTCCCAACATCGAAGCTATCACTTTCCACCGAGGAGGGAACTATCGACGACCTTGTTGACATAGCCAGTGCTATGCCAGGAGGGTCTCACGCAGCGTCTTCTCCACCACACACGCTAGACCAAGCAGACAGAGACTGACTTTGCCACCGAATAGGAAAATCCAGAACGATATAATCTTATTGTAAATGAATCACACTTTACACCGTTATCTTGTAAACGTTCCAGCATAGGAACCAGCCAGATAACATGCGAGATGACCCAGTATTATAGTTACGCCAACCGGATTATACTGATTGCAGTGTACAAGAAAACTTGGGCTTGTCGAACGTTTCCAAACTCGTGTCATTATAATCACGTCATCCTTATCCCAAAGGCGTTCTGGACACCATGCGAAGGTTTATTCTTTTCGACCTATTGCACTGACCAACTGCATTCGTAACGTCATGCACAGGATAATAGATAAAAGGTTTAACATATTTTTATTATGAAAATAAGAGAGTATGGATTTCAAAAGATCAACAGTGTAGCTCCTGTAAACAGAGAAGCACTACACGAACGAGACTAAATTTAGAACTTAATATTTTAAGGTCATTTACCCAAAAATGACGATCTTTTTTTAAGATTCAGGAAAAGATTATGTTTTTACATAGCAATGCGCAATCTATAGTAAACATTATTTTGCTCGTTTGGAAGATTATTTACACAATTTCTTTCGGAATTTTCAAGTGATAGAACATTCGCCGTCAAAATTGCTGCATCTCACGTTATTTCGAACATATTTATCCACAAGAGAGCGGGTTGCCGCAAGTCAGCATTCTGAACCGAATGTTTCTTAAGATTATGTTTAATGATATTCTGCCTCCAGTCTGCGTCCCTCGAATTCTTCAGTACTCACTATACACTGATGACAGTGACATTTGTCTTTCTTCGCCTGATGCATAATTTTCGGCTGAGCGGGTTCAAGCTGCGTTTGAGTGCATTTGTCTTGAGCACTACAGTAGGGGATCTAAGCGTCTGATATAATCAAAAGGGTCTTGGTTGTTCTTTACCCGAAAATACAGAATCCCGAATATGCAGTTTAATTTAGAGAGCAACACCATTCCTTCTTGAAACTGAATTGTATTAAAAGATTAGATATTCTCCAATTACTTTTCTGGTTCAGTTTGAAACACGGTAAGGATATTTTCTATAGAAAGGGCACAAGTCCATGACTGGATGTAAATCAGACTGTGGCTCACTGGTGTATGTTTCGTCTTTGAAGAGTTTGGAGGTGATTCAGAGTAAAGGGTTGCGGATGTGTCCTGCAGCTCTGTTGTTAATGACCAGAGTCCCGCGACTGGAAGTTGAAGCTAATAATGTACCTCCCTCCTCTTTGCCTACGTCGTGATGTACTGCTACACAAGTGTGGTATTTTGATGGAAGGGAGGAGAAACACTGCTGCCTGTTGCCATCCCTTAACAGTATGAACTGTTCATCGACAGAGGAGTCAGACCCCTGGCCTGACACACAGGGAATAAAGAGATTAACTCCACTGGAGCTAGGAAATACCATTACAAAAATGGAGTAGTTCCCTACATCGTAAGTAAATGCGTCAGAGAGACAGGTGAACCTGCGCTCTCGTAGGAACGTTGAGGAGCATATGTCTTAATATGCTTACCGTTACACAGATGGCCCTAAGACAGACAAATATGTTCAAATCTGTGTAAGGGAGAATTAATGTTCCCTCAGGTACAGTTAAAACAAAGTTGGAGGTGAAAAGATGAAGTGGAAAAGATTCTGAGCGATCGGGGCCTGAACATGCAGGAGAGTTAAAGGCGTGCACGGAATAGAGTGAAATGGAACGATATGGTATACGGGGGTCAACGTACCGTCCATCGACTACCAGGGCATGTGAAACGTCCGAGGAAAATCATGGAAAGGTCTATGGGGTCTGGATATGGATGGGGAGCTGTGGTTTCGGTGCATTACACATGACAGTTCGTATATGGATGTGTGGGATATTCCCTTTCTTCATCCGTCTCCTGTCGCTACTTAGCTGACATAGGGGGCGACGATGAGACGTGGAGGAGAAGATGAGAATGTGCATCTTATCATTTCTTTTTCTTCCAAGCATTTTTGCAATTTTCTCTGGGGCAGGGTGGCGTCGAGAATGGATGACGTCGAGCAAGTAGGAATACGTACTTGTGTGTATATACATATGTATGTGTATGTGTGTGTATACGCATACGTATA
>JAYMFT010312171.1:0-10107 GCA_038088735.1 Panulirus argus | reverse complement strand
CAGAAACATTTATACAAAGACTGTAGCAGACTAAATGGACTCGGAACAATCACCGGCACCATTTCCATACTAGTGAAATTAACTCATCTGTTTCCTTTACCATCACGTGAACAACGAAACAAGAACACATGCAATCCGGGCCCCACCTCAGAGAATGCTTAGCCCTCGGTTCCATGCAACGGCACTGACTCCATGCCATCCCGACCCCTATCTTCATAACCGCTTATCAACCTTCATAAAGTAATGAAAGGCTCATTAGCCACCTGTGCTAACAGACCACCAGACACCCCCTTACCCCTACACCCGAGCCTCCACCACACTTATAAAAACATTTACGAAACGACCGACAAGGCTCTATATACACCTGCCGGCTGCCGACCCAGTCTTGAACTCTGACCTATTACAGATACGTCCAATTGAATCTGCACTTCCCAGACAAACACGGGGCACAGTTTCACATCTGTGCGCGGTGGACGCCACCCATCTCTTCAACATTACAATGAGCGATGCAACATACCACGGAATCTCTCATGCACAAGCAGTAACTCCCATCGTTTTTGCACGGACCGTCTGTTTCTGAACCGTCCTGCACTTTTCCCTGCCCAGAGAACCCTACGCATGATCTGCGGTTCCGGCCGGGGGACGTGGATGACTTCCTGGACGGTGCTGGAGTCCCACAGAACAGGTCCTGAAGTACCATGGTGCACACACACACACACACACACACACACACACACACACATAGATAGATAGAGAGATGTATCAGAGAGAGATAAAAAGGACTAGCGAGAGATACAGAGACTTAGAATCGCACCGCCATCCAGTCTCCACACCACCACGCTAGTAGGGTCCCCCAGGCTTAGGAAAACACACGCGTCCCTAATCCTGCGTGTAATGCTTAATGGCTAGAGACAGCACCGCGGCAGATACGGATAAGCGTTATCTAGCTTAGTTATTTACCGTCTGCTAAGTGTTAGTGCGTGCATCCATCTGCCCGAGGGTTTACCACGAAGAAATATATGGCATCGTTAGTAAAGATGTCTTAATGATACAACGAAAATATTTTTCATGATTTGTTTTATTGCAAATCTTTATTTTTTTTTTTTTGCTATGATGCACGGTGAGATGAGATTAGGGCTATGTAGGAAAAAATTCACAGCACGAGTAAAATGCTCTGTGCATAGAATGGTCGAAGCGTAAGCATTGTAAGTGGAGAGTTATAAAATAGTATGATCTCACATTTATTTGTGCAACGAGACAAATATTTTTTTTTTATGATTTAGGGTACGACGGTGTGTGTGTGTTTGTGTGTTGTATTGTTGTTGTCGCTGTAATCAATATTTGTGATTGCTGATCTGTATGTTATGGGGATGAGAGTTTTACACTCGACTTGCCGCTTGTATATATTCATGTCTGCCCCTATGTTGGGTCCTGACGACGTCTGAGTGTCTGACTGAATACCAGGTAATTCAGTATTGCATTACTTTGGTGAACCTGTGCCATGAATATAGTACAATTGCCCTCTATCATTTCTGTTAATGAGTAAACGGATAATATATTATCACTGTAACTAACTGTATTACCATCGAATGAGAAATAGATGATAGGATCAACAATGTGATCTTATTCAAGATATGGAAAAAGTAGCAACATAATATCCCATTAGTAATGTTACCCTCGGGGATTAATCTGTTTCTCTATCAGGATTTTGATAAGCGAACGTGTGTATTGAAATATTGTATATAAGTTTAATCTGGTTTTATTACGTATCCCTAGCTTTCATTCGTGTCATTTGCTGTCGCTGTTGGCTGAACATTTCATCATACAGCTGGCACATCTGTCCAACCAAAGAGACATCTATTCAGGTCTTATGTTTTCCCAGATTGGTGTGGCGCTAATTTTTACTCGAATGCGATATCTGGCACTGGTTTTAGCTGCTACTTCACCGGCCTCACAGTGCCACAATAATTGTGTCGTTCTTTTTTTTTTTTCATGTTTGCATATAGTACTATCTTCCACCGAATTCCACATGATTAAGAACGGTAAAGAGTTAACGGTCACCATTACTGTTTGATTTCTACACATTTCTATAAACAGTTATCCATTCTATACGGATCCTTTATGCTCCGTTAAAAGAAAAAAAAAATAGTTAACCCATCAAATGCATTTTCTGTGATGTTACGAGTTAGTTCAGTTCACTCCAGCCGTTTTCTCTTCCACGTTCTTGTTTACAGATTACTCGCTTGCCAGTGAGAAGGCGCTGATGGCAGCTTTGAAAGAACCTTCAAATATTCTGGCTATCTGGGGGGTAGTTACACGTCTGACTTGCGTCCTCCTTGGTTAAAGTCACGATGTTGTCGGTTGACCCAGGTCCTCTGACGCTGTGCGGATGTAGTCAGTGTGTCTGTGTTTGCAAATCTGTTTCAAACCCGTAATTCTATTCTTTTCTTTTTTCGGCATTTCTCGTAAGTGATACGTTGTTAGAACTGATTGTACATACCAGTGAGTATAAATAGGAACAAATGTGTACATACCAGTGAGTATAAATGGGAACAAATGTTTAATATGTCTCAAAGAAAGAAACTTTCCATCTGACGATCAGATACTCACATAATGTTAAACATTCGGTTGTTGATGCCGTGCAGATCACAAGCGTTCGTCTCAAGAGTCAGCAGCAAAGTTGAGGGTCAATAATATAGCGCCATCCGCTTGGTCGAAGAAGTCAAAACCGAGGATTTTGGATGACGTTAGCGAGGTGAGCAGATTTTCATTGAGATTTTCAGACGTATCTGACTCTAGCGGTGAATTAGCGAACGAAACCACGAAACCCAAGATGCAATTGGGTGGAGTTGTTGTTTCCGTATGATTATTTATCCGCGTCTTTATTCCTTGCTTCAGTTCTGATGAAATTTATAGACAATATAGATGAATATTTCTGTTTTCTATTGATTCTGCAGTCGTTATATACATTTTTGCGTATATCAAAGAAAATGTTTCTATAACAGCGTGATTCCTTATAGGGAGATTTATCTTTTTTAATCAAAACATAAATATAGATGATGAAACTCTAGATGAGCTTTGCGGAGTCATTTCGATGGAGAGAATGGTATTTCTGTCTCGGTTAGGGCGCCTTTCATCAGCAGCAAACATGTTCAAAAACTAGTTTGAAACACATGGAGACCCTAAAACACTAAGAGGCAGGGAAGGTTTCGTTTCTTTTTTTTTTTTTGCCCTAGTTTCAAAACAGTGTAGAGCGTGAACGAAACTTAATCCTCTTCTGTATATTCATATATTTCATACTTAAGATTACATGATTGCTGTGAGGCAGTTTGTAACCCAGTGAAAATCCAGTGTGATGTTTGTTTCTTTCCTTACGCCGCTAAGCTTTGGAACTCTTCTTCACAATTTCTAAGTATAGTTTAATCTCTCCATTTTGCCTTACATACGACTGGATCAGGTTCCTTTTTGCCTATAGGTTAGAAGAAGGGATCAGACTCTCTCACGACGGCGTAGAGTAATGGATCATATCGTTTATTGATAAGCCACTCATTTCACTAGACGAAAATAGAATGAAAGAGACCCCAGTCTGTACTCCAGTAAAGACTCCATCGCACCGCGTGTGTTCACTCGATATACACACAGTTATATCTATCCTACACTCCGTTTCGCAGTGTATAGGAACACATCAAACGTCGCCATCTACGTTATTAGAGGAACAGATCAAACGGTCGACCGAATGACGTTGGCGAGCGACGTAAAGAAAAAAAAATCTTCCATTCGCAATAGTCAGAAGCGTTGGATCAATACGCGCTAATACAAAGCGGTGGATCAAATGCCCTTAGCTGCAACAGAGAGGAGGGATAGAGAGAGCCCAGTCCCATTCCTACTGCAGAGAAATCATACCTATGCTCCCGCTTACATTACGGGGGCGTGAATCAAATGACCTCATCTGTCCATATACGCAAGTGAAACCAAACGCACACACACACACACACACACACACACACACACATTAAGACATAACTCGCTTTGCAGTCAATTGCAAATCACTTACGATCTGTGATAGTTATATTTTCAGGGGAGATGATATACAAGTCCCTGTCTGTGTGTAGCGGAGTATAAGCATGTTAACACGGAGAAGCATCAGGGGAGCGTTATATCTTGTTGATAGTGTGTCCAGGCCACTGATTCATCGCTAATTAAATCAATTATCGTGTACGCATCCGCGAAATACGAGAGAGTAAAAAAAAAAGGATAAGACTGATAAGTAAGCTTTAGTTGTACTCGAGTTCGTCTTGTCGTGAGTTCGTCTTGTCGGCGACTGTTTTGTTTGGAGGAGGGGTCTTTGTCGTTTGAGTTGCAGACGCAAGGAGAGAGTGTTGTGCCTGGAGAGTTTACCAACAGTGGCGTTATTCCAATCGAAAAATGTTGAATAAGGTTCCCTTCGAAAAATAATCTTTGAGGGAGACTTCGCTCTAATGACTCCAACACTTCGGAATTCGTCGAAGATAATTTTTTTTTATCTACACTCTCTCACTTGTACTGGTGCTCATGCAAGCAGAAGGAAGGCTTCATCCGAAAGCCAATCAAACGTGCTCGTTATCATCACACATATACTACACAGAATACCTGTCTGTTTGTCAAGAGGACCGAATCTCTCCAGGTGGACACTTGTGGAAACCAAGAAAACCCCGGTGAGTTTACGACGCTGTGGGACATAGCACCCATAGTCCTCTGCACCACATGAGATGTCGCCAGTCGCAAAGAGCTGCTACTTTCTCCTTCGTAGTTATCTTCAGGTGGAGAGATCAGTCAGGCGACTCCCCAAGTAAACAAGGCTGGCCAGTTTTTCCTCTAGCTTTCAATATACGAAGTGTTGCAATATGGCGTACAATATGACAGGAATCATATCTCTCTGTTGTACAGAGCTTGTCAGGAGTATAGCGTTTGTGGACATTTGATTTAATGGGGGTGTCAAAGTATAGCAAAAGGTCTCTTCGTCTTCCTCATTTCCATGAGTTCGAATGCAATCCAGTCACCAGGTGGCTTGTTGAAGAAGGGCTTTGAGTACAGATCGAGACTACAGGAGTTTCATCTCTCAGCAAAGAAACGATTGCATCTTGAGGAAGCTATAAAAGCTACGTAAAGAAGTAGTTCCACTTCGACCGGGACCTTGCGACACAAGGATATGTCATCCAGTGATATCAGAGACACATTTAGCTGAGGCAAAGGTTGAGTGCATGGCGTGAGACCAGACAGTGAGAGATAAGCAAGAAATTGACGACCGAAGTATCAAACGGACTTGTGGTGTACGGGAGGTCGCATTAAATCACTCCTAGACCTCCTCAAAGGATGTATTGTACCAAGGTATTAGTCAGAGGCTACAACATTTTCGGAGTAATGCACATTCGTTGTCAGCATGTCAGGTGGTCAACACGGGCATCGGGAGCCAGAGTCCAGACCAGCCAATGGTATTAGTTGCTTTATTGTGTTCTCTTGCAACGGGAAGTGCAGGCAGGCGTCTACGAATATACAAGAAGGACGCACTTCGTACTCTTCCCCCAGGTCACCGAGTGGCACCTTTGAGACACAAGGAACTCCATCGGGGGGCCGTTGGGGAAAAGATTTAAAGCGGCAGTCGATCGGTGCGGGCGGTATCTAGGGCAACATTTCGGCGCGGGTGAACCTACACCCCTTGGCCCAAGGTATATTGGGTGTGGCGACGTCCGCCTTCACGCAGTTCCGCTTGGTCATGCCCTTGGCAGCCTGGGCCAAAATGGCACGTATAAAAACAAGAGGGGATCAGGCGGGAGAGAACACTGCCAATGAATTGCGGCTTAAAATACCCGACAGAAACCTCCTTCAAGCGCCTCTCTCTCTCAAGACAGAGAGAGAGAGAGAAGGAGGGAGAAGAAGAAGAAGAAGGAGAAGAAGAGAGGATTTGCCCAGACGTGTTGACAATTGTCTCCCGCTGGAAGTAAAATCGTTCCCTGGATGTAGTCGACTTGAGCTCAAGATCAGCCTAGTCTCCGGTTACGTCCGATGGCGTGGCAGGGGGTTTGGAGAGGTTGAGGTTGGCGGAGGCTGGAAGGGTGACTGAAGCTCCCCCTGGAGTTGTTGGCTCAATACACGCGGAAGGCGCTGGCGGCGGCAAGAGAGGAGGTGGAGGAGGAGGAGGAGGAGGTAGCAGCAGTAGGTTGCTTTGCTCGCATGACCTGGTGAATGGAATATCAATATTGTTGGGTGATTGCTAACGGTGCTACTGGCAATGCTGAGACAGCGGTCGTCGTTACGATGATAGTTTACAGCTGATGCCATCTCAACCATTCCCCCCTTTGCTCTGGCGGGCGTTCCAGAGTCGCCGTATCACACAACCACTGGTTAGCCTAGGTGATCTGAAAGGCCAAGCCCGCGCAGGGCGCTCGAAGTAAAGGGTCTCTGTAGAGAGTATGCTTAAAACATCACCCTGTGAACTCCCAAGAAACTGCGATCTGATCTGTGGTTAATGATATCATGGAGCCACTGTGGTGTGGTGGGGATGTACGTACATGTACTATCTTAACGATTTGTGGCGATGATGTGTACAGGTTCTGACCACTCACAACACCTGGCCTGGTAACCCAGATGGTCGAGACGATGGGTTGTTAACTGACCATTCAGAACACCTGGCTTCACAACCCAGATGGTTGAGACCATCTGGTATTACTGACCACTCAGAACGCCTGGCCTCATAACCCAGATGGTGGAGACAATGTGGTATTACTGGCCACTCAGAACGCCCGGCCTCACAACACCAGATGGCGAGGAGACAATATACTGACTCTGGCCACTCAGAGCACCCGCCTTCACAACCCGGATGGTGGAGGAATGCCGCGTTGTTATTACTGGCCACTCTGAACGCCTGCCTGCCTGCCTGCCTGCCCACACAACCCGGATGATGGAGTTACCGGCACTGACCACTCAGAACGCCCACTCTTGCTCGGTATTTACACCTAAAATTCCACCGTGGTAAGGTCAACAGCTCACTATTACTGAAACATAAAAGAATATAATTCCCAAATTTTCAATTTTCATTTTACAATAACCATTTCACCGGTCTAATGGAAAAGAATATCATTTTGGCTTATTTCGCGGACGCAAAACATAATATGATGAAAGGATTCTGTTAACGGAATTAGTAAACCATCAAATTTATAATGTACTACGGATATTTTCATGTCTCCCTTAATAGTAATCCTAGCTTAGCTTTTACTCGAGAAATTACGATGGTGGAATTACATCAACAAGCTATAGAAAATGTTTTGCTAGAACCCACTGTACAGTTTATAAGGAATATTAATTTCCTTGCGTTAAAAAAAAAAAAAAAGCTTTTCACGAATAATTTCGACCAGTTTGAACAGTGAATTATGTGAATATGGCCTAAAGATTCTGAAATGCCTTCTTGCTTAAGGAGAAACCTGTATGGATGCAGAAAATCAAATATACAAAATAGGATGTAGCCACACGCACGTGTGTGTGTGTGTGTGTGTGTGTGTGTGTGTGTGTGTGTGTGTGTGCGTGTGTAAGTGTGTGTGTGTGTGCTATACACTGAATTAGAATTCAAAAGCATCTACGTCAATATCTGTAGCCATTGCTACGTCTCTGATTTTGTTAGCATCGACGTAACTCAGCGAGGATTTCCGACGGTCATGTTTAAAACAGAGGTAAAAAAAAAAAAAGGAAAAAATAATCTATAGGTCATACGAAGGAAAAAAATGTGACTCGTATGACCTTTTACTTAAAACGAAGGCGTAATATCTAACCAAATACTAATCACTGAAAATATCTTAAAAGACATAAGTGATAGAATGTTCAGGGCAACACAAATACATCATGAAACGGTGTCTGTGTCACATCAAACACAACTTGATAGCTAAAAGCCTAACAAGCACAAAGTATAATTCGTCTTCAAAGTACATAAAGAAAACTACGTGCCTACTCGTTTCAACTGATTGCCTGCTGTCGTAATCCCCAAAATCTAATATGCTTCTTACTGACCCACGGAAGTATGTGTGTGTGTGTGTGTGTCTCTCTCTCCTTCGCTCGGTTGGTTTCTCACCTTTTAACAACTTAGCACTTAATACCTTTGCATATTAACCTTTTACTCCACAGCCCTGCCTATAATCTAGGAGGGATTTATCGTCACGACATCTGAGCTGCTCTAACTTCCTCATCTCCTCTCTATAATTTGACACGGGGAGGGGTTTTATACGCGCACAGAGAATGTGACTAAATATATTTTTTGTTCACCCTTCTCTTTATGGCTGCATCTATTTCAAAAACATTGATGATTTTACATCTAATGGGTCCACTATGCCATTCCCAATGTAAGGATAGAGTAGGTACCTACAAGCCTGCAATACCTACAAAGGAATAAATAGGATGGACAGGTAATAGGAGACCTGATGAGCTACGACGAGGCTATCTATCTGTGTGCCAGTAGAAACATAGGAAGCAAAGCAGAAGGCAGCAGCTAACATAGTAATCTGGGAATCATAGACGAGGGCTTGTAGTTGTTGCGTGCTGTAAAATGTTGCAGAGATCCTTTGCTTAAGATGTCTGGTCGGCGGTACAAGGAAAAATGCGCGTCTTCTCCCAAAGAAGGAAGTAATGAATGATTGTCTGGCTCGAACGCAAGTGCTTCACTGGCGAATGAGTGTGATCATCTCCCTCCAAATCGCACGTCTTGGCTTCAACTCTTGAGCCAGATGTGGACACTCTACTGTTATCAGGTTACAAATATAGTTTTCACGGTGTGATATTTTTTTTCACCGTTTGCGCATTACATAAGGGTTCCCTCGGGGATGGAGTCCTTGGACACGCGTGATCGAAGCCGTACCGAGCCCTCCGTCTCGATAGGTGGAGGGAGATAGAGGGTTCGGTACAGTTTCGAACAGTTGTGAACCGGATCTTCGGATCCTTTCATATATATATATATATATATATATATATATATATATATATCCCGGAACTTTTGTCTACGACTATACAAGTAGGGATAAACGTGTTTGTAAATCTGTAAAACACAACTGCATGTCCATACGCGCATAAAAATTTACAAAAAGAAAAAGACATGAAGGGCATTTACAATTTATATAACAAAAGACATGAACAAACAAGAACATAATTTGTTGATGCGAAATCAGTATCTGAAGACAGGATAGCAAGCAGCAATAAAATCCTGATTCGTTCAGATTAACAAACAAGTCATTCTAAATTTATTGTACATAAGTATAAATGTAAAACATATAAGGATACATATTGACTTTGACGAAGATAAACACAGATACACAGACAAATAAATATAAACATACACCCACATACACAGGTACACACACACACAAACACAAACACACACATATACACAAACGCACACACACTAACGATGGTACTTTGTAAACAATCGACTTCATAACAAAGAATATCAGTCCAATAGCAAACAATCTCAACCTAATACCAAAGAAATTCTACCCAATAACAAAGGATCCCTACCTATAACAAAGAAACCTTACGCAATAAGAAAGTATTTCTGCCTAATAACAAAGAAACCTTACCTATAAAGAAAGAAACCTTGCCCAATAACAAAGAAACCCTACCCAATAACAAAGAAACCCTGCGCAGTAACAAAGACACCCTGCCTAATAACAAAGACACCCTACCTTAAAACAAAAGTACTGTAAAACGATTGTGAATTTCATTGCAGATTATCTTTCGTGTTTTGGTAAATGGCTTCATCACTCGTCCATTACAATACACTAAAAGACTGTGATATATATATATATATATATATATATATATATATATATATATATATATATATATATATATGTAAGCTGGGGTTTGTTATGACCTCGAGAATGCTATTCCCCGATAAATCTTTAAGATAGCTCATTCTCACTTTGTCATAATTCATTGAGAGGCGGAAAAAAAAGAGTAATATAGATTAAGCAATTTGTTATACTGAAAGTAGAACTTATTATACGTATGTATATCACATCCTGCAGAGTTACTGAGGTGTAGATGATCTGCACTTTAGCTTTGAACATAAAGCTTGTCCATCTTTTTTCT
>JAYMFT010312160.1:0-10107 GCA_038088735.1 Panulirus argus | reverse complement strand
TATATATATATATATATATATATATATATATATATATATATATATATATATATATATATATATATATATAGCGTTTACGAGACAGCCTTGATTAGAGCTTTCAGTTGCCGGTACCTTTTCAGTTAACATGATAAAGATATATGTGTATGAGGGCAGTAGACCTTAGCACTAATAAGGGTATATATGGGGCAGCAAAATTTTACTAGTAAGGGCACATATGAGGTCAGCAATAAGATTTAATGAGGAAATAACTAGGCAATATAACAGATGTACTGGAATAAGTCATCTTTCGTTATCAACGTCAGGATGGAAAATAAAAGGTTGAAATAACTGGATGAGGGCTAGCATAGCTAAAGATTGGATCAAATGAGTGATTGTATGATACGACATAACAAATATCAAATCCATTTTATGTGAAATATGACAGTGAACAGATGATTCCGATTGACAAAACTATGTAATTTACAGTTATCTGAACGTTTAATAGTATCAAAACAAAGGAAGGCAGTCACGTGACACTATCGCGTGAGTGGACCTTTGATGGAGAGCAAGTGATGGAAAGGAGTAAGGCTCAGGACTGAAGCAAGATTTGCCTCATCTCCAGGTTAGCCACCCAATACCACGCCTTACAGGTAAGGCCAACTACAGCAATACTTTACTTGTTTTGTGGGTTCTAGTGGGAGGAGTGACTGTTTACAATCCAGTGTATGTGTTGGAGTCATGAGCATCACTAAGAACTCGTGCCGAGTTATCAACCACAAACATTCATCTTAGTCAGTAACGAGCATGAATTATTACGGAAAGTTTAGCTTTCTGGACCTAGATGAAAAGGAGTTGAGGTGCCACACTATGGGTGAATGGTATCTCCTCCTCACTATTATGTTCAGCTTACTGACGCCAAAGGGCAGGAGGATGACCCTTGGTGGCCGGCCAACGCCCACACTGGTATTTATCTTCGGGTGTACACATATAGCAACATACGTACAAGGGATACATGCACATTACCATTCCACATGGGTAAACATCAAAACTACGTACACTCGGACCATAAACATTATAGCGAAGCTGGCAAGAGGCACATCCCTCCTGATTGTTACCTGAAACACGGCGAACCTATCCTAACCAACCCAACCCAAGTGTCATTTTGCCGTCCAGGCGAATGCAAAAACCTGGAGGATTTGTCAGTTCTCTTCAGCTGTTATTGAGTATCATGACAGGGAGATCTCGTATGAATCTCATTTGACCGGACGTCCAGGTGTGATAATTGTCGGCCGTCAACCCCGTGTTTAAAAATACAGGGTTAAGATTAACCTGGCATCTGGAGTAACAGATGTGGAGGACTGACTTACAGAATTTCCTGGAAAATTGCTATTAATGACGCTCTATGGGATGAAAAAAGAGTTGCTCTCTCAGTATGATAACCCGACGGTACGTGAATCTAAATGCCATTTTGATGAAAAATGGTGTATTGGATGAGGATGTGGCTGGTCAAGTGATATCACAAGTGAAGATGTGATCAATCAGGAAATTTGATAGAATGTCTAGTTATTAGACAACAGTGGAGGACACGTTTCCTTCCTTGCAAGACCTGCACATGCTGGACTTAAGGGAAATCAATTGGCCGATACATTAGCAAAATATGAATATCCGTCCACGGCATGAGGTGATCGTGGGACTACGTACATGTACAAACCTAGAATACTGTCAGAGGAAAGTTTTAAGAGCTATTGTTGGTAAGAGATGATATAAAAGAAAACGGTAGGAGTAATTAGTAGGAGGATGATACATGTGGATGGGAATATAGAGGATACAAGAGTGGATGGGAATATAGAGGATACAAAAGTGGATAGGAATATGGAGTATACAAGAGTGGATGGGAATACAGAGGATACAAGAGTGGGTGGGAATATAGAGGATACAAGAGTGGATGGGAATATGGAGTATACAAGAGTGGATGGGAATATAGGATACAAGAGTGGATGGGAATATAGAGGATACAAGAATGAATGGGAATAGAGGATACAAGAGTGGATGGGAATATAGAGGATACAAGTGTGGATGGGAATATGGAGTATACAAGAGTGGATAGGAATACAAAGAATACAAGAGTGGATGGGAATATAGAGGATACAAGAGTGGATAGGAATGTAGAGGATACAATAGTGGATGGGAATATAGAGGATGCAAGAGTGGATGGGATTCTAAAAGATACAAGAGTGGATGGGAATATATAGGGTACAAGAGTGTATAGGAATGTAGAGGATACAAGAGTGGATGGGAATATAGAGGATACAAGAGTGGATGGGAATATAAAGGATACAAGAGTGGATGGGAATAAGGAGCATACAAAAGTGGATGGGAATATAAGGATACAAGAGTGGATGGGAATATAGAGGATAGAAGAGTGGATGGAAATATAGATGGATACAAGAGTGGATGGGAATGTAGAGGATACAAGATTGGATGGGAATAGAGAGGATACAAGTGGATGGGAATATAGAAGATACAAGAGTGGATGGGAATATAGAGGGTACAAGAGTGGATGGGAATACCGAGGATATGAGTGGATGGGAATATAGAGGATACAAGAGTGGATGGGAATATGGAGTATACAAGAGTGGATGGAAATACAGAGGATACAAGAGTGGATGGGATTATGGAGGATACAAGAGTGGATAGGAATGTAGAGGATACAAGAGTGGATGGAAATACAGAGGATACAAGAGTGGATGGGAATATGGAGTATACAAGAGTGGATGGGAATATAGAGGATACAAGAGTGGATGGGAATATAGAGGATGCAAGAGTGGGTAGGAATACAGCGGATAAAGAGTGGATAGGAATGTAGAGGATACAGTAGTGGATGGGAATACAGGGGATACAAGAGTGGATGAGAATATAGAGGATACAAGAGTGGATGGGAATATAGAGGATACAAGAGCGGATGGGAATATGGAGCATAAGAGAGTGGATGGGAATAGAGAGGATACAAATGTGGATGGGAATATGGAGCATACAAGAGTGGATGGGATTATAGAGGATACAAGAGTGAATGAGAATATAGAAGATACAAGAGTGGATGGGAATATAGAGGAAACAAGAGTGGATAGGAATACAAAGGATACAAGAGTGTAAGGGAATATGGAGTATATGGATGGGAATATGGAGTATACAAGAGTGGATGGGAATACAAAGAATACAAGAGTGGATGGAAATATAGAGGATACGAGGATGGATGGGAATATGGAGTATACAAGAGTGGATGGGAATACAGGATACAAGAGTGGATGGGAATATAGAGGATACAAGAGCGGATGGGAATATAGATACAAGAGTTGATGGGAATTTAGAGATAACAAGAGTGGATGGGAATATAGAGGATACAAGAGTGGATGGGAATATAGAGGATACAAGAGTGGATGGGAATATGGAGTATACAAGAGTGGCTGTGAATACAGAGGAAACAAGAGTGGATGGGAATATAGAGGATACAAGAGTGGGTAGGAATGTAGAGGATACAATAGTGGATGGGAATATTGAGGATGCAAAAGTGGATGGGAATCTAAAAGATACAAGAGTGGATGGGAATATAGAGAGTACAAGAGTGTATAAGAATGTAGAGGATACAAGAGTGGATGAGAATATAGAGGATACAAGAGTGGATTGGAATATAAAGGATACAAGAGTGGATGGAAATAGGAGCATACAAGAGTGGATGGGAATATAGAGGATACAAGAGTGGATAGTAATATAGAGGATAGAAGAGTGGATGAGAATACACAAGGATACAAGAGTGGGTGGGAATGTATAGGATACAAGAGTGGATGGAAATAGAGAGGATACAAGTGGATGGGAATATAGAGGATACAAGAGTGGATGGAAATATATAGGATACAAGAGTGGATGGGAATATAGAGGGTACAAGAGTGGATGGGAATATAGAGGATACAATAGTTGATGGGAATATAGAGGATACAAAAGTATATTGGAATATGGAGTATACAAGAGTGGATGGGAATACAGAGGATGCAAGAGTGGATGGGATTATAGAGGATACAAGAATGGATAGGAATGTAGAGGATACAAGAGTGGATGGGAATACAGAGGATACAAGAGTGGATGGGAATATGGAGTATACAAGAGTGGATGGGAATACAGAGGATATAAGATTGGATGGGAATATAGAGAATACAAGAGTGGGTGGGAATATAGCGGATACAAGAGTGGATGGGAATGTAGAGGATACAAGAGTGGATGGGAATATAGGGGATACAGGAGTGGATGAGAATACAGACGATACAAGAGTGGATGGGAATATAGAGGATACAAGAGTGGATGGGAATATGGAGCACAAGAGTGGCTGGGAATACAGAGGATACAAATGTGGATGGGAATATGGAGTATACAAGAGTGGATGGGAATATAGAGGATACAAGAGTGGATGGGAATATAGAGGATACAAGTGGATGGGAATAAAGAGGATACAAGAGTGGATGGGAATATAAAGGATACGAGAGTGGATGGGAATATGGAGTATATGGATGGGAATATGGAGTATACAAGAGTGGATGGGAATACAGAGGATACAAGAGTGAATGGGAATATGGAGGATACAGGAGTGAATAGGAATGTAGAGGATACAAGTGTGGATGAAAATATAAAGGATACAAGAGTGGATGGAAATATTGGGGATAAATAGTTGATGGGAATATATAGGATACAAGAGTGGATGGGAATATGGAGCATTAAAGAGTGGATGGGAATATAGAGGATACAAATGTGGATGGGAATATGGTGTATATAAGAGTGGATGGGAATATAGAGGATACAGGAGTGGATGGGAATATAGAGGATACAAGAGTGGATGGGAATAAAGAGGATACAAGAGTGGATGGGATTATAGAGGATACAAGAGTGGATGGGAATATAAAGGATACAAGAGTGGATGGGAATGTAGTGGATACAAGAGTGGATGGGAATATAGAGGATACAAGAGTGGATGGGAATGAAGAGGATACAAGAGTGGATGGGAATATAGACGATACAAGAGCGGATAGGAATATAGACGATACAAGAGTTAATGGGAATATATAGGATACAAGAGTGGATGGCAATATGGAGCATAAAAGAGTGGATGGGAATACAGAGGATGCAAATGTGGACGGGAATATAGAGGATGTAAATGTGGATGTGAATATGGAGTATACAAGAGTGGATGGGAATATTGAGGATACAAGAGTGGATGGGTATATAGAGGATAGAAGAGTGGATGGGAATAAAGAGGATACAAGAGTGGATGGGATTATAGAGGATGCAAGAGTGGATGGGAATATGGAGTATACAAGAGTGGGTTGGAATACAGAGGATACAAGAGTGGATGGGAATATAGAGGATACAAGAGTGGATAGGAATGTAGAGGATACAAGAGTGGATGGGAATATGGAGTATACAAGAGTGGACGGGGACACAAAGGATACAGGAGTGGATGGGGATATAGAGGATACAAGAGTGGATAAGAATGAAGAGGATACAGGAGTGGATGGGAATATGGAGGATACAAGAGTGGATGGAAATGTAGAGGATACAAGAGTGGATAGGAATATAGATGATACAAGAGTGGATGGGAATATAGGGGATACAAGAGTGGATGGGAATATAATGGATACAAGAGTGGATGGGAATATAGAGCATAAAAGAGTGGATGGGAATATAGAGGATACAAAAGCGATGGGAATATGGAGTATACAAGAGTGGATGGGAATGTAGAGGCTTGGATGGGAATATAGAGGAAACAAGAGTGTTCGGAATATGGAGTATACAAGAGTGGATGGGAATGTAGAGGCTACAAAAGTGTATGGGAATACGGAGTAAACAAAAGTGGATGGCAGTGCAGAGGATACAAGAGTGGATGGGAATATGGAGTATACAAGAGTGGATGAGAATGTAAAGGATACAAGAGTGGATGGGAATATAGAGGATACAAGAGTGGATGGGAATAAAGAGGATGCAAGAGTGGATGGGAATATGGAGTATACAAGAGTGGATGAGAATGTAATGGATACAAGAGTGGATGGGAGTATAGGGGATACAAGAGTGGATGGGAATAAAGAGGATGCAAAAGTGGATGGGAATATGGATTAAGTTTCGAGTACGAAAAAAAAATGTAAGATGTATTTTGATGAGGAAAAGGGCATCCTTGAGTATCACATCAAGAAATGTAGCATATTGCCTAGTTTAAAAAGTGAGATGATAAGATCAATAACGTTATCAGTTTTTTTAAATGCACTATTGGGTTGTTAACGTCTGAAGAATACGTGTAAGGATCATTGTTCATCAATGCCTATGTCTCCAGATATTGTGTGTGATGAACTCACAATATTATGGATGGGTTTTACTTTCTGTTGAAATTAACATTTGAAATCTGAAATCTGAATTAACCTGAGGAGAAGAAAGTCTTCATCACCAGATAACGTGTGGAGGAAGGCGGAAGTCTTCCCTACCATATATACAGTTAACCCGAGGAAAGAATGTTTTCCTACAGTATACAGTATACAGTGATGGAGGTCAGCAGGCGGCGGGAGGTCACCAGGAATCAACAGTGTCGTGTCAACAAGCGTCAGATGAGAGCCGTCAACAGGTCAGACTTAAATGATCTCAGATGAAAGGTTGGAGCCGCTATCCTCAGGCCGCCCGTCATCTTGGCCCATACCGTAAACCTTGCCTGTACTCTTTCTGCCTGAATATCGCTGTTTAGTGGCGGCCATTTTGGAAGGAGAGCTCCTCAGGATATCTAGAACCATGAGTTTCATGGCTTACAGTTCTCTCCCATGGGGTCTTGCCTTACAGTACACATTCTGTGTTACGTGTGATCTTGTGTACTGGGTTTGTACTGTACATAACCTACCTCTAACTATGGCCAGCTGCTCCTGGTATTACTGTAACGCAAGCAACTCCCGTGCTGGGCTCACTTTACCCAAAGCGCAAGCACTTCAGATCTGAAATGTGTTATCCCTTACTTCAGGCGTCCGGCTGGTCCTGATGTGTGTGCACACCGGCCACGTTCCCAGCTCAGATATATTTTAATCTGTAATGTAAACAATAATCGTAATAACTCTCAGAAGTCTAAACTGTTTCACATGTAAACCCTGGTATGTTTATACCTGCGTACGCACACACTCACACACACACACACACACACACACACACACACACACACACACGAGTGCTCTCCCAGGTTGGCACACACATAGATAAGCGCGGACATACCCGTACATGTATACAGGCACAGGCAAGCGCGCTCACAGAGGCACACTCACGGACACAAATAAGTCCCCACACACACGGGTGAGGACCTGGTGTGGTGTCGTTGACCATAATTCCCGCACGGGCACTAAAGTTTGAATCCTGGATGCACTAGCTGTTCCTCTTCCCCTCAGGGCTGGTCGATAAATGGCTAGCTGAGGTCTATATATACATGGTACATATATACTAGGCAACACGAGCAAAAACTCTCTCCCCATATAATACTGAAAACAGTCAGACATACACACGCACACGCACACACACCAATAAAGACCAATACACTCTATATACACACATCCACTGACATACGTGTATACAACACATGGTACATAGTTACACACACACACACACACACACACACACACACACACAGGCTCATGATCCTGTTAAAATTTCTCCGTAAGTGTTGAAGATGTTTGGAGTTACGGTTGACAGACCGTGTGAAATGTTGTACAAGATGTGGCCGGAGGAAGGTACACAAGGGAGTGGTACCAGGCAGACTTACCACCTATCGTTAAGACAGCCGACCGGGAGGAGGCACAGAACTACAGACCGGTCACCAGTATACTCTGTAGGGAACTGGAAAGGAATTGGATAATATCCTCTTGAGGATAAACTGTGTATGTGAGAGAAACGTAGTTTTAGGGAAAGGAGGTCATGCGTAACGAACCTCTGAGCAAGAGAGTGAGCTGTGCAGTGGACTAAAGAGAAGAATGGGTGGGTGGACTGTTTGTATGTGTATGGCCAGGAAGCCTATGACATTGCCACATGGGAGGTTGATTAGGAAGCAGGAACAAGGGAGAAACTCCTTAAAAGGAGGAATCATCTTAGTGTGAGGGAACAACAGGAGGCTGCGATAGGAGCCTTCTCCAGAGCAGCGGAGTGCCGCATGGTTGTGTTCGTGGACCACTAGTCTTCTTGATCTGTGTAAATGACTTGCCAGAAGGTATGGACTTCTACATGAATATGTTTGCAGATGATGCAGAGGTCATGAGGGAAATGAAAAGCCAGCAGGATTGTATCAACCAACAGGAAGACCTCCACATACCCCAAAGTTGGTCCGATACTTGGTTCATGAAATTCAGACCGAGTAAATGTTAAGTGATGAGGATAGGACACGGAAAGAAGGCCCCGGTAGGACTACTGTTTAGCAGAAAATGAGCTGAAGGAGTCGACATTGTCCTTAACCTGTCGCTAGAGTCTCAAAGGAGAATAGATAAGGAGTCCAATTATTTGCCTGCAAATATCGGAATTGCATTCAAGTTCATGGATAAGAAATTAATCAACAAGCTCTTCAGATCTTACTTAAGACCAAAATTCGAATATGCTTCCGAAGTTTAGTCACGCCTAAAGAAGCACAAAAAGCTAATTGTGAAGGTCTAGAGGAGACCAACAAAGATAGTGGTAGAATTAAGAGAGCTGAGTCAAAAGGAAAGTCTACAGACCTTAAAATTTTCCCGCTTTCGAAGAAAAAAGAGCGAGTAACTTGATCACAGCCTTTTAAGCTTTAAAAGTGGATTATGACGAAGATAGTGAAGAGTTCTTGGAAAGATGAAGGGACAGATCAAGCTGAGGACATAACATGATATTAAGCAAGAACTTTCTAAAAATAAATGTCAATTACTTTTACAGTAACTATTATAGTATACCTGTGGTGGATGAATGGCATAAAATGGATGGAGAGATGGTGAATGCAGAGAATACAGACGTTTAAAAAGGTTGTAGGAGAGTAAAGAGTATTCCAGAGATGGGTGGGGCCCTACCAGTGTAAACGTTCATCCCAGCACAGTACCAGTAGGGGAAAGGTAATCACACACACACACACACACACACATATACACGCGCTCGCGCTCGCGCCTGAAGCATCAGTGGGTCCAGTGGGGAGTCACTGCACTACCCCAGGACATAAGAGACCTGCTGCCTCACACTGCTACAATGACCGGCACGGCCATGCTTGCCTCACACTGCTACAGTGACTGGCACAGCCATGATTGCTGGTTGTAGCTGGCCAGGATGTTCGTGTGGGAGTGTCACCTAAGCCAGTATTAGGAGCTTGTTATAACCCATGTTAAGCCATGACATCTGTGTGCCTCCGTTGTGTGTGTCCTGCTATAACAGTGTCCTCCAGCCTTCTGTGGTTCTTCTTCCTCTAGACTGTAAACATGGCAGTTCCTTAGGCCTCTCCTGGTACTTCAAGCTCGACCACCCTGACATTGCTCATGAAATGCTGCTCAGTTCTCTCGGACTTACTTTAGTTTACTTATTTGGTGACCACACGAGACCATCGAGTAGTTTACCATTTCTTTATATCATCTTCTGATCCCATTAATATACTGCTCTCAGTGTCATCAGGAAAATAACTAATTCGATTCTCTTTTTTCCGTGTAGATGTTTGATATCATGATTACAGACACCTCGCTGTAGTACTTTCCGCCACACAACCGTACCTCTCCTGCTACCTACATTTCTCTCTTAGTCACAAAGTCTTACACAATCTTCCTACCGTATCCATCTTTACTGTAGCTATATTCTATGGTCAAATGTTCTGCTGTACTTTCTCAAATTCTGTGGTAACATCGAAAAAAGTGTCCATTCTCTTTCTTAGCATTAATGTTTCATGTCATTGTTTTTAACTAATAATGGCATTGTCATACCTTCTTCTGTGAAATCTACTGTCCCTTATTTATACAGCTGTTTTTCTTCAGACGCTCCAAAATGAGTACGTATGTCACTTGAGAGAGAGAGAGAGAGAGAGAGAGAGAGAGAGAGAGAGAGAGAGAGAGAGAGAGAGAGAGAGAGAGAGAG
>JAYMFT010312149.1:0-10107 GCA_038088735.1 Panulirus argus | reverse complement strand
GAGAGAGAGAGAGAGAGAGAGAGAGAGAGAGAGAGAGAGAGAGAGAGAGAGAGAGCATGAACCTGCAGCAGGTTAGGAGTGAGCCTTGTGATTGCTATAGCCATGGAGAATCACCTCCACCGGACCGGACCAACTCTCTTGTTCAAGTCCCAGCAGCCTCCACCTACCCCCCTCCCACCTGTACGTACGTTATGTACAGGTGTTAACAGACATTAGGTTCGTCAAAGGAAATATTCGCTTTATTACAATTTATATCAATTTCTGATGTCATTGTTTACGCTCCTCCCGTTTCACACTTCAACTTTTCTTTCACTGTTTATTCTCTCTCTCTCTCTCTCTCTCTCTCTCTCTCTCTCTCTCTCTCTGGGTATGGGGGGTGGGGGAACTATGGCTGCGTAGCAAGCCAACATTTCAACAGCTGCCAAGTTTCACCACTTTGGCCCAAGTCGCTGTCTTTTTCTTTTTCTTTTTCTCCCTGCCTCACCCACACGTGGGCTGCTGGCTTTCTGTCCACAAACACACGCGCTCTCCATCCCACACATAACACTTGACATCACGTAACTCACACGACTCGTACTTCGTAAGCCTAGAATTTCCTGCGCTAAGCAAGCGCTACATGCAAGCCCTGCCTTCAAGCAAAATCTCGTCGGACGTGATCGTAAGTACTCTCTCTCTCTCTCTCTCTCTCTCTCTCTCTCTCTCTCTCTCTCTCTCTCTCCAATAAAGAAACGTTAGAGTAACCCCACTCTCGTCTTGCGTCTTTCTACACCTTCATCAACCCCATACCTCGTTTTCCTCCTCGTCCTTTTCGTTCTTCCTCTTTTTTTCTCTCTCCGTCCCCTTCCTTCCCCTCACCCCCGGCACCTTTGGATAAAGAAGCGGACGCTGTGGAAGCATGAGACAGGCAACTCCTCTGCACTCGTATTACACCTGCATTCAACATACACATGCACACTATGTGCACCCAACATACACGTGTCCTATCATACAGGTGCAAGTCAAGTGCACGTTATGCGTACTTCTGGGACAGAAATACTGGCGTCCAATTCTAAATGACTAATTCCAATTCTAATTCACTCTGGGGCACAACCATGATGCACTCAGCACCCACGCTGACTCAAGGGCCATTGACCCTACAGCATGTGACACACACACACACACAACCTGATCACTAGCTCAGTAACCTTACACATACTCACACAATGCACATCAGTCCGCCCTCGCCCACAACGATACGACCCTCGAGTACGATACCCGGCCCGCATGAAAAGCCAGGTCATCACACCATCGTGCTCAAGGGTCGTACCATCATGCCAAGGGTTGTGATGAATTCACCTCGTCAGCTGGTGTTAAACTCACCGTTTTAGCGGAATTAATATGAAAAACAAATCAAGAAAGTGCGAAACGCATTTCCACCTTAACTGACGATGGACTTTGTACAGTATGAGCTCACGTTCATACTTACGGGCCTCGGGCGTGGCAATGAAACGGTCAAGAAAATAAGACACAGGACCATGAGAGCGACGCACCATACAGAAAAGATGGGATTATCACACTTATGGAGTGAGGCTTTTGCACTCCAGGGCTTAGGGCGTCAATACACTTAAGAGATAATCTCATTGTTTTCCTTCATGAAATCAAAGATGTTTAGATATTTACTAACAAACCTGGAGGTTTCCCAGCGAACGTCAATAATTCAACGACATCAAGAGAGAATCATCCGCGTGGCAAACCTTGCACGTTATGAATGATGAGACATTATCTGCAAGATGACTTTCACTTCTCAGATGACCAGGTCATCGTCCAATAGAGATGAATCTAAGTTTTTCCTTTTATCGTTTCAGGAATCTCTGGTAGCAGTTGAGAAAGACCAATGCCCACGTATCTCCTGCGTGTCATGGATGACGACTAAGCGGAGCAGAAACATGAGGTTGCAAACAATTCCATCCTGTAATATCACTATATAAATGCAAGAACTGAAGAAGGAACTAAACGAGGAATTCTTCTCAAAGGCTGAGTAACTAACGCAACCTTACTAACGTGGGAAACGTGAGTATAATAGAACTATATTTCACCACAGAGTAGAATGGCAGACTTGAAGTGTATAGATAATGATATGGCTGGCCTGTTCAGACAGTAATATGTCTGGTCTTTCTGCGGACAGTCGTATGGCTGGCCTGAAGTGTAAAGATAGCAGTATGTCTGGTCTGTGCACAGACAGCGGTATGGCTTATGTGAGATATGCAGACAGTGATATGGCTAGCAGAGATATACAGACAGAAGCATGGCTAGACTGTGTACAGACAGTAATATGGCTGGCAGGAAGTGCCACATACAAAGTTGTATGGCCACCTTAAAGTGTATAATGGTACACAGGTTATCAAAGAACTGGCTGGGAGGTTTCCTGCCATTCATGACGCACAGTGTACACTACCAACAGTTTACAAGGTCTGCGACTGTGGAATATGAAATGACTATCTGTGAGAAATTTGATTACATAGTGTTAATCAATAGCAGTGACCATGACCTATGATCTTCTGAGGTGAAAATCAACAGAGAGTTGCCTTACTCCAAGGAGAGCACACGTGTTATGTCTTACATTGCATAGAACGAACACCGTTATGAGGACAAGATAGGATTAAGAAGCGTGGAAGTCAGCCTGACCTTGACTTATCATTCCCATAAACAAAACGACATTCCCCACACCAAGGGAAATGCAACTGCCTCAGTAGTCAAATCTATCCCATACACCTACGTCATCACGCTGATATGAAATCTTCTACAAGTGCGGCAGCGAACCTTGACATTTGACCTTTGGACCTCACAAACAAAAGCACTCTTTGCTTTCCGTTAGAACACTTTCATACGGAACCTTACTGAAATCCGACGATGAATTTTGCAGTTATCGTGCGGACATTAGTGTGGACAGACAGACGGCAAAGCTGCTTACTGAACGGTTCAACAGCTTTTTTTGTTTTTGTTTTTTTTCGGGACGGTAATAAACATTTTCTTCACAAGAGAACAACTTCCCTGCCTCACATAACAGTCTCGATAGACACAAGGTACAGAGGGCAGTTTCAAGACACTGCACCCATGCGTATCTACCCAATAATATTGACCCAATAAGCACGACAGTACGACCCTTGAGCACGACGATAAGACCCTAAGGTTCTTACCGTCGTGCTCAAGGGTCGTACAGACGTGTTCAAGGGGTTAAAAGTACACTAACGGGTGTGGCCAATATTCTTGTCTCCCTCCACAGTGCCTTACATGACTGTGTTTACACTTTACTATGATCTTGTCATGGCAGTTTACAATGCTCTCGTCATCACAGGATATACCAAGTGAGTACATCCAGCACTTGGATCAAACATGTAACAGAAGACCTACTAGTTTGGTACTAGCTACCACCTAAGGGCAGTGAGGATCTCCATATACCTCCCTACCCAGGCAACGGGAACCAACCGACAGCAGATAATCATCGCCTCGTACCTCCCTAAATGAGGCTGTTGTTTTGGCATGTGTAGCGGTATCTAGATGGCAGTCTAGTCCACTATTCGTGACTTTATTTGTATAGAGGTACTTCCTTGGTTCTAGCTTCAGCCCATTGTTTCTAGTTCCAGGGTCATTGGGTGTCTGGAATAGGATATCTATGTTCGTATTATTTAGAAAACTTAAATACCTTGGAAAAACAGACTTAATTCTAGATCATTTATCTGAACTGTAATAAAAACTGGACCAAGAACTGAGCCTTGCGGTACGCCAGTAGTTATTCGCAAGATGTTTCCTTGTTCCATTCTCCTTGTTGAGCTTTGCGTGCAAGACAAGCTGATCCAACAAAGTAATTCATTACCAATAACATGGAACTTTTGTAATGATACAATCAGTCACATGGAACTTTACGAAAGCCTTTTTGGGTATCTGAACAAATGACACCTGATGCCACTTTTCTATCACTTTTGTTAAGATTTACATAGAAAAATTCAGTTAATCTTATAAGACGCCTACAGAGAATTCGCCGATCGCACTTAGCGGTTCGACCTCGACCGACAGCCAAAGGACTGCAAGCAATAGCTCGACGTAACAACTGGACCATGATCGACACCATCATCAGCTGTGCCAGGTACTGTACCGTACACTTACCTTTCACGAAAACACTGGCTCTCATCCCAGCGTCCTCCTTGGTCTTACCTAAAAGAAAGAGAATGATTAATTAGTTCATTTCCCACACACCATGACAAACAGGCTGACTTATCAACAACCAAACTTACAAGATAACAAATGAATAAAATAAGCATCGTAAATCTCTCTATATACCAATAATGGTGTATGTGTGTGTGTGTGTGTGTGTGTGTGTGTGTGTGTGTGTGTGTCAGTCGTCACTTACCCTCCCGAGACCCGGGCAGGCAGTATCCATAGTTGGTAGGCAGCCACTTGACCTCCCTGGTCGTTGGCTGCTTACCAATTACTACCTACTTTTATCTAGCTTCAACAGTCAACCTTTCCTCCTTGTGAAACGTCACATCATAAAGTTGGAACGGTCTGTTCCCACAAACCAAACATATGCACATCAACCGCATTTTGAACACAGATAAACAGCACAGGATCGTTCTTACAGCTAATTCATAAAGGCCCTTTAGATAGTATAAGGCCTCCGTAACTGTGCCATCCTTGCATACATGAAGAGTACCAAAGCCTCTTTAATAATATAACCAAGACACAGTTCCCCTGCTACACACACACACACACACACACACACACACACACACACACACACACACACCGAACCAAGCTAATTATACAGGTTGAACTTTTATTCACATTTGATATTTTTCCTGACATGACAAAAGAATTTCACAACAGACTGATTAAATCTTTTTGCATCTAGATTTTCGGATCAGTTTTATCTCCACTGCAAAATATATAATGACTCATCATTTCTTGTTACCAACATCTTCACTACAGAAAAATACAATTAGATTCTTTTATCCTTGTAAATGATGTCTTCGCTGTCAAATAGCATAGCTGAACTTATTCTCATGAGTCACAATTAGTGATATCTTTACTACGGAATCATATAACTATATTCATTGTCAAGATTCATGGTTTGTGAAATCTTCATTAAATAATTATATAATTACATCTACTGTCATAATTCACATTTAAATGTATCTTCACTACAGAATCATATAACAAATTGCCGTCATTCACATATAATGATACTTTCCCTCGTGAATCATATATCTACTGTCATGATTGACAGCTATTGATATCTACATTAAAGAATCATGACACTATAATGTGATTCAGTTGATGATATCTTCACTACAAAATCATATGCCATGCATTTCCATGATTTACTGTCCTGACGATGCCATTATACCAAAGTTCTTGACACTTGGTATATTCATTTGTGATATAATTGCAATTCGAAATCATATGACCATAACGGATATTGAACATTACTGTATCAGTTAATGGGCAACACCATTTCGAGAAAACAATGTGATTTAAAGTGTAATTCAAAACCCTATGGGAATGAATTTGAAAATTTGCTGTAAATAACCTTCATAACGACCTTCTCTACATCAGTAAAACTATCAACTTTACACACACGCATTCTCTATCTTCACTACAAAAAAGACAAATCTGGAAACGATTTTTTTCCTAAAATGCCTTTAAACCTATTTCAATATACCACCAAAACACATACTTTACCTTGAGCATTTCAACGTCTTATAGATTTTCAGAAAACTACCTACACACACACACACACACACACACACACTAAAAACCTGGCTTCACACGTTCACCACAAACAAAACAAAACACTTTACAATTCACAAACAAAGCTTCACTCCAAACGTGAAGCTGCATTAAACACAAGCCTTCATAAAACAAAACTTTCGCTCTTTATTCCGCACTTAACAGAAGAAAACAATTCCTTCACCAGGCAGGGAATCATCTCTGCTTTGCAATTTACAAGAGTGTTTCCAGAATATTGTTTACATTACCATCTTTAGTATTAAGTGAATTTCATCATTTTTCATGTTGAAGGCTCCAGCCACGGACAAAAGTCCACATCAAGGCCAGGCCTTAATTGAAATAAAAAAGAATTATGAAACGGAAAAAGGAAAGACAAGGGAGAGCATTTACTAATTTTTGAGAAAGTGAAAAAACTCTTTTGAAATGTGCCAGGTCTAGTTATTGGAAAAGACATGAGAGGGTAGAAAGTTCCAGAGTTTCGACGGGTACGGAAAGAAGCACGTATCAAAACGGCCCACCCTTGAGTTGCCGACGGCCACACAGCAATCATGTGACGCAGAAGCTTGCCGAGTATTGCGTGGTCCACCTAGTGGTAGGGGTACAAAAGCAGCCAGCTCTCGGGAGCAAAAATAGTTATGATATTTCACCGCTGCATATTGTTACATTCTTACATATTTAAACAAACACTCTTCAAATACCACCCAGTTATATTTCAACACTACATATCACAGATTATTTCTTACATCCCTAAACTTACTATAAAAGGGATACAGAATATTGTATCTAGTTCCCGTTAGCAGCTTTGGAGGAAACTTATCTTGAACATGACGAAGAAGCCAGCACGTGATCGGTCTCCAGGTCCAAGACGAAGTTAGAGATTGAAGAAGGTGACGGGTCAGGTGTGTCCAGGGAAATCCCTGTAGCTGTATTTAGACCCTTCTCCCGAAAAATGTCAACTACCCAAGTTGCTAGGCCTCCCGGCCATCAACCTTATAAATTTCCACACTTTACACGCTGAGATAAATGACTGCCACTGCAGTTTGTTTGTTGACGTTGGCTCCTCTCTAAATTTCATGTCGTATGACGTTGCGAAGAAGACAGATCTGATCCGGTTCACTGAGAAGTATTACCATGCACTAGTAAAATTTGCCGGTTTTGAAAGACAACTTAAGCTGGGGTACGTGCGCAACGTGTAAGTTAAGCTTGTTAACAATATCGTTCTCTACCTGGACATCCGCATTTTCCCGAGGAACCTGGGCGTCTCTCTCCCTCCATTTGTCTTCCTGGGCGCGTCAACAATGAATAAATACTAAATAATACTGAGGTTTTCTAAAGAGGCTTCTACCCTCTTTTTCAAGAAGTTAAGACTAACGGAAAAGATCACTAGGTCATCGCATGTTGGGCCGAATCCTCTCCAAGTCTTAAAAGTACACTTCGATCCCACTCGGACAGATCCGCCCATGAGAGCTATTGTGGATACCGGGTTCGATGACGCATGTATAAATATTCCATCTCTGAGACGCAGACTGCCAGGCATATGTCCATTACTTTGGATCAAGAAAGTGAAGATTCAAATGGACCAACACCATTTCATCGAAACAAATATATCAACCCGCAAATGTTCATTTCCGTTTATATTCGGAAGAAAGTTTCTGATGAATAATAAAGCTGTGCTGGACATTGCAGCGAACAATCTGTACCTACAGGTTAAAAACAGTGTATACAGACTGAAAACGGACTATGACTGGAATCGGTTCCACAGATACAGACATGGGCATGAAACTGAAACCAGCAGTGAAAATGAGCCTTTGGTGGGGAAGAAGCGCGCCAAGAAACGAGGACTTGAAACTGAAATAAACAGTAAAAGTGAACCTTTGAATATGAAGAAACGAAAACATGAAATAGAAACAAACGAAAATGAACTGTTAATAAAGAAACGTGTGGTGAAACGAGGTCATGAAACTCAAGCAAACATTGCGAGTGAACCTTCAGCAAAGAGGAAACGATTGCATGAAACTTAAAAAAACAGTGAATGTTAACTATTGATGAAGAGGAAATGTGGAGTGAAACGAGGACATGAAACTGAAACACAAAACGAAACTGAACATTTAGCAAAGAGGACACGATGGCATAAAACTGAACCTAGCACTGAATGTTAACCATTGGTGAAGAGGAAACGTGGAGTGAAACGAAGACATGAAACTGAAACACAAAACGAAACTGAACATTTAGAAAAGAGGATGCGACGACATAAAACTGAAATCTGTCAGTGAAAATGAACCTTTAGTGAAAACGCGAGATGAAAGGAGTACATGATACTGAAACAATGAAACTTTAGTAAAGGGAAAAAAGCGGGAGTGTTGAAGTGATGCCCAAAAGATCCTACAACCTCCGTGTCAGTAGACAACAGCCGCCCAAAGACGTATAACTCTCGTAACTTATGAGTGTTCAAGTGATGCCTGGAACAATCTCAACACCCTCCGTGTCAGCGGGTTGCAGAAAGCAACCGGCTAGCCGTGTGCCGTCCCTTCTACGTGCATTATGTACCTATTATTTTCTCTCTTCCCGTCCGTTTTCTCTTTTTTTTTCACTCTTTTCACTGTGATATAGGATGGAGAATAGGGTTTCAAGAATCTCACGTTCTCACCTTATCTTTATATCTTCAACTCATCAACAGGGGCAGGGGCACGGGAGTTGCAGACGTGAGGAAATCGTTTTTATATTATTATTCTTTGGCCTCTTTGGTAGTGTTGTATTTAAAGCCTGGCCTCGAAGGAAATTTGTGTCCCTGGGTTGATCCTTTGACTTAAACAAAAAACAAAAATACCGCAGAATCTCTTTCCTTAAAGCCACTCTGAGGGATCCCTAAGGGGGTAAAATACGATATATAATGTTTACAAGTTCTCTTATAGATGCTTTCCTACTCACCCTACTCTAGACTCTTTTGCCAACGCCTTCTGTTATCAGATACAGCGTCAGAAGAACCCAATGGTTTGCTGCTGTATGCACCTTTTCTGTATCACCGGGCGGGCGAGAACAATTAAGAATAGAGCCATTCGCAATTGACACTTTATGTAGGTCGTAACACCAACTTATCATGCAAATTTATGCACGCCTTAAGCTGCTGCGTGAATAAGTTCTGGAAAAATCACCTTTCTTGCACTAGCATTACCTATAATCATAAGTACATCTAATTACTACCACTGAACGGGTAACTGCTACTTCGCATGCAACCCAACAGTAGGAAAAGTTTCTTTACAGCCGAGTAAGTCAGAGAGACGTCATTACTTCCCTTTGTAAGAAAAGGAATAATAGCAGTGAAAAGAGATTTCTGACACGGTGTCTAATTTACACGACTGGCGAAGATTATAGGCCGAACGCAGGCATGGATTGTTAACGTTGGAAAGCCAGGTGTTGGCTCAGTCACTCACGTTCGCTTGAGTAGCCTATGTTCGGCTTTCTCATTACATGCAAGCGAACCTCTACAAACCTCCGTGGGTTATTCTAACTGCAGAAGGAAAGTACCAACAATGGAGGAAAGGAGTTTTGTTAGCTCTGGAAAGATCGCCTTTCTGATTTTCATAGGTGTAGTGCAGTGTAGTGGAGCGCTCTACCTTAAGGCTGTGGAACCGCCTAGCGACTTTAAATTCTTGTGCTGGAAGGTAGGCTGGGAAGTAGGTGTCAAGGGTGGTGAGTCTCTGGCAGATAGTGACGAAGTGGACGTTAACATGTTCAGGTGGTTAATTATTAGAGAGGTGAAAGACGCATGGAAAAACGGGTCTCATTTTATCCAGTGATCCTCTCAGTTTACCTTACCTCTGGCTGATACTAGACTCATTCAGGTGTGGTGGTGGCTTGGCAGGATTATAAGACATAGAAGCGCCTACTTAATTAGTATGTTTGTTACGGAAGCTTTGTAGAGGTTAGAGCTGTTGTCAGAGTTTTAGACGGTCCGGTGTTGTTGCTGCATTGGTCTTCTGATGTGGGGTGTGACCCAGGCTGGACACGTCAGGTGGATGCCCAGGATACATAACATCTGGCCAGCAGGTACTGGCATTGACCCAAGAAGCTTGATGGTCGTGGGGTTAGAGGACATGAGAACTAACGTGTGTTGCTCGACCTGTGGGTGGTATTGGTCGAGGTGATGGGTAATGGTCAGTTGTATTTGGCTGAAATAAGACCAAGGATATTCTGGCCATGTGTAGCGATGTCTAAACAGTATGATAAAGACAACTGTTCCTGTAGGTCCACGGTGGAAAAAAAATCCACTTCTCCTTGTTCCCTCCACCTCTGAAACATATATCTTCTTTGTCAACCTTTCCTCACTCATTCGTTCCATAT
>JAYMFT010312138.1:0-10107 GCA_038088735.1 Panulirus argus | reverse complement strand
AATCAGAAGGAACTTCATTCATGAACATTCTCTGTGTATGTGTAGTATGTATATATACATCTTGGCAAGTTACTGAATACACATGAATTAGACGGAAATGATTTATCACAGGACGCTGTGGATTCGAACCCTGGACAACAGAGCAGCAGGCTAATGAGATGTCCACTCGACAAAGAGATCTTTTGTCATGTCGTTGCCCAGTGGGTAACATGCTGCTTTACCACGCGGTGGTTCCGGGTTCGAATCCTCAGAGTCCAGTAGTAAAATGTCGCCTTGTCCAACGCCACCCTGTCAACACTGCGCATCTCTAACAAGGAAGAACCAACTGGCACAAGAAAACGTAACGCGGGACCAACCTAACAAGAGATCACATGTTGGAATTAGAAATACTCGAGCGTATTAGAGACGCCGAACGCGCCTAATTAGAGTGAAGGAGTTTCCCATCTTCATAAGACCTACAAGCAGCATAGAAAACGCTGGACACGACTGTACACCAAAGCCTCTTCAGCGATCACGACACCAGAACTGAAACGGACTGACGTGGTCGTTGGTCCTGTTGGCTCCTGTTACTTTCTCTCCCACAACAGGAGGACGCCATTGAACTTTTGTTTCCTTTCTCATAAACGATACCATCTAAGTATCTTTATTGATTAAGGATACAGTACAGTAATCAAAAGTATCTTTACTAAGTAATGATTTTTATATGTTTCTTTACCTGGAAGACAATTATCTTTCTATGGTTTCTGACCACTACCTCTGACCAGCTGTCTTTTTTATGAACGAACTCTTCCGTATTCGTGTTGATAATGACACACGGATACAGCTTCTTCGACACACCCCTGCATTATCTATCTCCCTTAACATAACGTACGTCTATAACAATATACTCACAACCCGGCATTAGCTATCTCCCACAATATAACCTAAGTCTATAACTAGATAATACCACCCCAGCACCAGCTGTCTCCCATAGTAAAACACTGGTCCATAACAGCATAACAACATCCAGGCATTAGTTGTCTCCCACAACATACCGCAGGTCTATAACAACAACACAACACGGACTGTGGGAGAAACACTGAACATTGTAGATTTCTCAACTCCCTCAGTGTCTTCGGCCGGCTCAGTGAACCTCACCTGCCTAGGATCTCGGGGTCTCGAAGCGCTTCACGCTGGAGTAAAACATATTCGCACCTTTTCTTATGAAATTCATTCTAATTACAAGACTAAAAATACCATTTCTTCATCAAAACGAAATTGAACAACTTATTCAGCGATCGTTTTCGATGAATGTTTATGAGGAAATATGTATCTTTATATGTAATCACGATGTAATGAAAGTAAATCTTTTAACATTCATATGCAAGGATACTTAGCCTCTAAATAATCTACAGAACATGTGACTATTGTTACACCGTCTACAAGTTTCATAAAACTTAAAACATAATTAAAGACATGAGAATGAATGATGCGGAAACAACTCCACTCACCTGCATCCCGGTTCTCGAGGTCTCGTTCAATTACACATTATGGGTCTCGAGGTCTCGTTCAGTGAGTCATCCTGGGTCTCAAGGTCTCGTTCAGTTATGCATTATCTAACTCGAGGTCTCGTTCAGTGATTTAATCTGGGTCTCAAGGTCTCGCTCAGTGATTCATCCTGGGTATCAAGGTCTCGTTCAGTTATTCATTATGGGTCTCGAGGTCTCGTTCAGTAATTCAACCTGGGTCTCGTGAGTAACACATCACAGAAAATGTGATTAATGATTAATTTTATTAGGTTTACACAGAGCATCAAGTATCATTAATCACATCTCAGCAAATGTATTTCATCATATGTATTTTATGACAAGTGCTTTATACAGATGTACTGTATACGGATGCATTATATACAAATGTGTACAGAGGTGTTGCATGTGGATGTATAGTATACATATATATTATATGCAGATGAATGAGATATGAGACACAGACAAAAGATTATATACAACCTGCCGACAAAGTAATCATAAACAAAAGTCTCTTTTGGTGTGGATATTATTCCTTTACTGAAACACAAACACATTTTTCCCACAATAGTTTTTCTGGAATGTTTGTTAAGAATCTGTTATCCTTGATTCGGGCCGCTCCTAGAGTCCGTTCCAGATTTTGGGAATCACATCTACCGTTCCTTTCGGTTTTTTTTTGGAATCTGTTTCCTGTTACCAGTTTGCAAGCCGTGTCCACTGTTCCCTTTTTGGGTCGCCAGTCCCTCGTTGCCTGGGTTAAGGACTCCTGGGGGTCGAGTCATCTGTTCCTCCGCCCCTCAAGACCTGACCCGCTGCAGCCGGCAACTTTTGAAATCGCTGTCGAAACGGAAAAAGAGAATGTCTCATGTTCCCACGGTTTCTTTCTCACGTTTTAATAGGGATGAGGGTCAGGAGGCTTGGGTAGGGGGAACGGTTGTCGGGAAAATCAAGGGAGGAGTTAAAGGGTAAAAAGGTTAAGGGGATGAGGTAAAGTAACATGGATAGTAAGGGAGGGAGTTAGGTAAGAGTTGTTGTTCATACGAAGGGCAAATTAAGGGAGGATTGTTAGCGGGAATTTCTGCACACTTCACAGGCTAAAACTTACCGTTGTTAAATTTATCTACATACAACCCATCTTTATATAAGGAGATGGAAGGATGGAGTGAAAAGGATCTGGGTAATCAAAGCCTGAACGTGCATGAGGGTGAAAGGCGTGCTTGGGATAGAGTGAATTGGAACGATGTGGTATTCTGAGGTGCACATGCTGTCAATGGACTGAACCAAGGCATGTGAAACGTCTGGGGTAAACCACGGAAAGGTCTGTGGGGCCTGGATGTGGAAAGGGAGCTGTGATTTCGGTGCATTACACATGACAGCGAGAAAGTGGATGTTAGGGAGTGCGGTTTTTCAGTGTCTGTCCCTGGCCTTACCTCACCAACCCAGGTAACGGCGAACAAGTATTAAAACATGAATTTCTATTTATATTCTTTGACACCGTCTCCTCGAAGCGAGGAAACGCCACAACGATTCAAAGAACAGCTTCATTCGCTCACATCAACTCAAACTGTCAAGCATAATGCACGGAAACAGAGCCTCCCCATTCACATCATGACCACTTCACACTCCCTTGTTCTACACAATGACAGCATGTCGCCCCCTGTATGCCACATCGCTCCAATGTGCCTTATCCCATGCACGCCTCTCACCCTCCCGCATGTTCAGGCTCCGATCACTCAAAACCTTTTTCACTCCATCCTTCCATCTTGTCCTTGGTCTCCCCAACGTCCTCGCTCCCTCCAAATCCAAACCGTGTGTCCTCATAGGCAGTCTCTCTTCACTGACACCTAATGAATTCTTACCGCCATTGTCCAGGTATTGTCCAGAGAATAGGAGCGAATTATTGTATATGTCTCTGCATAACATGGATGCAAAGCTGATGTTCAGTATACAGGAACCGACTTTGATGCCTTCTCGTATACAGAGTAGATACCATCTGTGTAGCAAGATATACACACTCGCCATGTGTACATAGCAAGACATACACACTCATCATGTGTACATAGGAAAATATACACACTCACCATGTGTACATAGCAAGGTATACAAGCCTGTCAACGCTGCGGTTCACTGGTGTTACAAACTAAGGCTAGCTGACTCGCCTCAAGGTGTATGTCTACGCTCTTTGAATGACCAAACGTCTTAGATCTCTCTCTCTCTCTCTCTCTCTCTTATCGTGGCTCGCCAATGCCCCTAAGAGGTTGATACCACACGTACACCTGGAAAGCTAACGCAAGCGTCTTGTGTTAACGAAGGTTTGGCGCCGATATACGCCACGTTAAGCCGTCTTGAACGATCGTATCAATAACCAAACACAGGTCTCTGGTTGATCTGTGTAAATTTGTCTTCTTGCTCCACTCTTTATCTTATTCTCTTTCTTTCTTTACCTCTTACATCTCATGTTTCGTTGATAATCAGTTGTATCAACCATCAAAAGCCATTGAATTCTCTGATCATTCCGAATTAAAGTTTTCATCTATTGGTTCGAACCGTTCAATCTGTTGACTTCTCCTCTCTTCTCATTCCACTCTTCTTCATTCTTCCCTTTTCTCCTCACCTTACTTCTGTACCTCATGCTTTCGAGTTTCCTTTTTTTAATCAGAGTTTTCTCAACCGTACAAAATCCAATGAATTCTATAATACTTTTAAATGAAAGTTTTCATGGAGTGGTTCGAATCTTTCCTTCGGAAGCTCTCGAGTGAAGCAGTTCGTCTGGTCGACCCCTGTGTCGTCTTTGATCCCTGGCGAAGAAAATGGGAAAAGTTTTGTCATGTCCTTGACACGGTGTTCTTAAGTGATGATTTAATCACTTCTTCCTGCACGACCAGCCAGGGATTCGGCTGACTCGAAACTCAGGATAAGATACTTTGAACAGATTTTTGCGTCGCTGATTATCTGTTGCTTTCAACACAGTCGAAGACAGTTTCATGTTGCTTCGAAAGTCTAGTGTTTCGTTTACATGGCCTGTCAGAAACTTGAAATATATATATATAAATCCTGACCACGTAAACCCCTCACCACGGAAATGTTTCAACGCCACCGTGAAGGTGTCAATCTTCTCTTGCAGTAGATTGCGACTTCCTCTTCAGACATTCCCTCGAGATACCCCCACCCCCGACCCTATGTACATCAGAACATCCATCAACGAATCCCACGTTCCAAGCCACGCACAAGATTCTCTGACGGGCTGTCAACAGCGGCCCGTGTCGATATCATCGACGAATCTACAACAACAAACAACTTTGATTCTAAAGAGTAATTCCTTGGTAGATCGTAAATCTGGGAAGGATATTGTGCTTCTCTCTCTCTCTCTCTCTCTCTCTCTCTCTCTCTCTGCATACGTGTATGTATGTATGGAAGTGTGAATGCATGAATGTATATACTAAAATACATGTGTGCGTATACATCAAATCATGTACCCATCTATCCTGATGCTGGCCGTGGAGGCACGGACAATCGTACGCCCTAAGAACTGCCGATGGTCTCTACTTGAGATATCGTTCATGATTTTGGGAAAGTCAGTGAGAAATCCTTAACCTCCAAAAGTATAAACGATTGATTTTTTTTGTCGTCATTATAGAATATATGTAAATGGCACACATTCGCTCTGCCACCTGGTTATGTCTCAGGAGATGACGAGAATCATAAGCAGACGTCAACAGAAACTGAGAAAACCTTACAGAAAACAGTCATTGGACAACAGAAATCAACCCTGAATGTGTCATCAACCTCTCACTGTGTGATGTGTTATTGGTTGAAGAAAAACAAGCATATGTCTGTTTCAAATGGAGGAGAGCAACGATAATAGCTGTGATCTCATACATGGGTAGTATATAGTGATCTGCTCAGAGAAAATTGATAACTTTGGTCCTCTACAGTTCCTTAGAACTTTTCTGAATTTGGATAAGGATAGAATTATCTACACCACAAAAGCCAACGACTGACTGACTCACTTTACTCATTACGAACAGCATGGATTACAGTGAGAGAATCCTTCAAATGCTGAGCGATTTTCACACATACAGAGATTAACATAGTGTTTAACAGACAACTCAGAGTATTACGAAAATGAAGGGATGACGTCATCAAACAGTTTGGTGTTCAAAATTCAGTAATTTTTTATCTTTACGATTTTAAGACGCAAGAAACCCGATTACAAGCCTAGTTCGATCTTCATCGTGTTGTTATTCTTTTTTTCCTTTTTGCTGCGGTTGTTACGGGCAATGGGAGGGGGGGATGGGGGGATATTGTGATGTTGGTGGGGATG
Organism: Panulirus argus; assembly: GCA_038088735.1. Lineage (NCBI taxonomy): Eukaryota > Metazoa > Arthropoda > Malacostraca > Decapoda > Palinuridae > Panulirus > Panulirus argus. The sequence continues at coordinate 4,278 of JAYMFT010312138.1, read as the reverse complement.
GTGAACAGCTGGTGAGGGGAGAAGGAGAGGGTGACAGAGAGAGAGAGAGAGAGAGAGAGAGAGAGAGAGAGAGAGAGAGAGGTGTACTGCCAACAGTGCCTCCTACACCCACATCTTCACCACCAACGCCTCCGCCTCTGCTCATGCCCCGCCTCCCAGACTCCTCCGCCGGGTCATCCTTAATTATAACTAAGGAGGACCTCGGCCGAGGAGTGTGTGACCTTCATTAAGGGGTGTGTGCAGGGGTGTCGGGCTGGGGGGTTTACGGCCTCATAACACGCCTCGTAAACTGGGGGGAACCCCGTCTTACTGGGCGGCCAGACCAGGTCAGCCCTGGGGGTCAGGCCAGACCGCCCCTGGGGCCGGGGAAACCCACACTCTGGATAGAAGACGACGTTCAGGCGTGTTGCGTCCTGAGGGAGGAAGTGTCTGGTAAAAAGCATTTTATTACGCCGCCAGTCGACGCCTGTTGCTCCAGGGATGACTCGAGCTGCCTCTGTTACACGGACTGACGAGTGGTTTGCCTCTCCCACATGCAAACAGGTGTTGGTCGCCTCCCCGCACCTCTCCCACATACACGCAGGTTGTGGGTCACCTCTCCTGTATACACGAATGTGCCATAGATAAATGCTACATACATTCTCCTCTCGCATACGTTACTGTCGTACTTCAGGTGTCATATGGCGCTGCACAGGGCACGCTTTGCCGCCCTGGGTACCAGGACGACGCATGAGGCAGCTCCCAAGACTAAGGTCCCACGACATGCTCTGAGGAAGAGTCTCGGGATACGTTCATTGCGCTAGGACGACGCTCATCGCTGAGGGCCTAAGGAAGTACGCACTGTGGCTAATGAGACTGTGGTCGGGAAGGTGTGGTGGCTAAGGGCCTCAAGATGCACTTTGTGGTGGCTGGGGCCTCAAGAACCACTCGCTGTGGCTAACAACATTGTGGCAAGGAAGGCGTGGTGGCTGGGCACAGGTTGAGTGTGTGGTGGAAGGAGACAAGTTGTTGACGACGCCTTGAGGAGAAGGGGGAGGGGGAGGTTAGATGACGGTTTACCTCGTCATGTTTGGGGGAAGAAGGATAATGACCCACAGAGATGAGGGTGTTGACGCAAGACCCTGAGATGGCCTGAAGTGGTGCAACGTTTTACGGTTGATAAAGAGACCGAGTGTTGTTCGGTTGATGCAAGTGGAGCGGTCGAGAGTCTTACGGATGATTCGGTTAACCGGAGAGGAGAGAAGCGGCGGTACAGAGGGTGTGGCATATCACATGACCCACCGGGCAAGGTTTAGGATACCACTGACAGATCGTCCTAATATCCTATGTGTCCTCAGGAGTCCTTCGTTTATTCAGGACTCACGAAAATCCCCCAAAATTTATCCGGGGGGTTTGAGGAGCGTCCAGCTAACAGGGGTTTCCAGGAGTCCCCAGATTATTCTGGATCGCAAGAAATCACTAAATATATTGGGTCTTTCGGAGTTTTTTATATATTATCGACGCCAGATCCATAACACTGGTGGCTGACTTACACACCTCAGACTCTGCTTTACCAGGAACCAACTTTACTGTTCAAAGCCAGAATAGAAGAGCGTTGCCCTGCGCCCATCAGTTTTATTTAGAGGAAATAAAGCTTACCTTAATTCCTTTGTTAGAGAGCCAGAGTTTCCCTCAGTTATGCGAGAGACAGATTCCTCAGAGCAGCTGAGGCCGTCACTCGTGTCCCCAGCCAAATTGACCCAATTGAAGAAAATGCCGAAGAAAAATAACAGTAAACAGTTTTATTTCTGAAACCATTTCCAGCGTAGAAGGTGGGATGAGGGGAGAGGAGGAAGATGGTGAAGAAGGAAAAGTAGGAGTAAGAACTAAGAGGCTAGTGGGAGTCAGTGGGTGTAGGTGGGGAACATACTGTTGTTGTAGGAGTTAGTGGGTATAGATGGAAGGAACATTTTTCTGTCTCTCAATTTCCTGTATATTTGCCTATCTATTCATCCACCTTCCTATCTACGCATCTATCCATATACCTGTTTATCTTACTATCAATAGATAGATGACTAGATCGATAGATTGCTAGACAGGAAATAAGCCCGAAATGATACGTTATACAGCAGAGGGACACTAATGATGAACACCTGTAGGACCTGAGGACAAGTTCTGTGATTCCTCTTCTTCCTCTCATACAATACGTCGTGCTGACGGACGAGTCCTTAGGGAAAGCCTGGGTAACAGTGGAGAGACCTCCTTCAGGAGCCTGTCAACACATCCCGAGGCCTCCCGCCTCCGGCTGCATTTCCTTATTATGGTGAGGCTCTCCTGTCTTCATGTTTACATCTGGGGCTCGTGCGATCAGCTGACGGGGAGAGACACGAATTGTAGAAGAATATGATCGGAAACTAATGGGAAATATGTCATTCATTATCTCGTCTGTATCATTCTTTTTCGTTCTGTTTGTCATCTCTTCATCATAAAAGTTGCAGATTTCCCCTTTTCCCTCGTCCTTGTTTTGTGTATTTCTCAACAGGTCTCCAGTCACGTGTTCCTGAGACTAGTGTGATTGTCTTACGCAATCTCTGATGGTCTGGTTCTTAGTCTGTCTGTGTCTGTGGACTATTCAGCAGAATGCTTTCTTTATTTTTTTTTTTTACTGTGTGTGTTTTAGTCTGTGTTTGCCTGTTGCAAACTGGTCATCTGTGAATCTTTTAGCCTATTCATATATGCATTCATCTCTGTGTTGACATCCCACACTCTAACTGTACCTTCATATAACTTAAAAAAAATAGAAGCGATGCATGCGTTTGTGTAGACGCGTCTATACACACGTGTCACGAGTTAGTCTTTGACATGAAAGCTTTTTGTCATATGGTATGAGGAAAACTTCTCAGAGAGTCATGACAGAACGTAAGTCCCTGTGTGATGTACTCAGCATTATCATATCTGTCCTGTACACCAAAAATTCCATTCAGATTATCACAATTTACATTTTCTTTTTTCTCCTTCGGTTTATTTGTTTTTTCATTATCTGTCCTTCTTGGTATCATTTCTAACTTCATCAGCAAACCCGGGATAGTATTGTCTCTAAACACATCGTTTTCAATATCAATATCATTTTACTTTACCTCAATCTTTCATTTCATTAACATCCCTCCATTTTCTTAAGCTTCGTAACCATCTGTGAATACTTGTATCAACGCTGTAAGCTATTCATACAAGACGCTCTTACTAGGGAGAGGCAAGCATCCTGCCTCTGGCCACTTGGTATGGCTACAGCTTCATCTCTTTGAGGAAAGCAGGAAGACAGCAAGACTCGGGTCATTCAGGGTTATATCTCTGCTCCATCATCCTCAGGGGACGGGGCCTTATCAGTCATACATCAAGGCATACCAACGTCTGACACACTTGGATGGTGATTATAGAAGGGGTCACAACACCCTTTGTGGAGTCAGAGCAACGGATAAGGCCAGGGCCATATCAGTATAGTCTTGGGTCTGTAGGTCAGGGTTATATCAGTGTAGTCTTCAGCAACATTTTCCTTTTCGTGCATAACTCGACGAGTTCTTGTCTGCCTGCATTTTCCCAAGGAGAGTCATGTCTCCCATTTATGTCATCACTTGCCACTTCACCTAGACCCTCTGGCACCATCACTAGTCCGGCCAGCGAGACACTCCCTCACTCACTCCCTCCCTCACCCCTTCCAAAATGCATTGACTCTTTCTTCTCTCCTCTCATCACCAGGTGCATAAGCGCTAATAATGACCCCACCTCTCCTTGTCCACTCTCATTCTGACTCACATCAGTCTTGAACTAATTTCCTTACACCCTTTTAACTTAAATCCATTGTCTGAAGAGCGACCCTTTTCTTTCGCTCTCGTCCCCTCACTAATGTAATATTTTACCCTCTCTGCCACACTCCCAGACCACCCCACTCATCCCCAACGCTTTAACGTTGTTTCGCTCAGATGTAGAACAGAAACCAGGTTCTTCTTACCAAACGTAGCGTCCGTCTTCCTCTTCTTATATTCTTGCTTAGACGCCACACACACACACACAAATCCCAGCTTCAGTCCTTGCGGTAAAGTTTGGCTCTTTCGTCTGTTTCTATTTTATCTTAAAAAGTGATAATGCAGGAGGGGAGGGTTTCCCAATACCCAACTCCTCTGCTTCAGCACATTAGTCGCCTCATGTAACACAGGGAGATACATGGCTCTCTCTCTCTCTCTCTCTCTCTCTCTCTCTCTCTCTCTCTCTCTCTCTCTCTATATATATATATATATATATATA
>JAYMFT010312127.1:0-10108 GCA_038088735.1 Panulirus argus | reverse complement strand
GTGTGTGTGTGTGTGTGTGTGTGTACGTGTGTGTGTGTGTGTGTGTGTATGTATGTGTGTGTGTGTATACGCCGCTGCAAGGGCATGAAGAAGAGTCAGATCGTAACTACTGCATCAACAAAGCCTATGTATGTAGTACATTAGTAAGCTGGTGGAGGATGTAACAGTATTAAGTCTAGGTAACCACTTTACTACTGCAAATTCGAGGTGTAAAGAGATCAGTTGGGTGTGAGGGAGACTTGCGTCCAGCTGAAGAGAGATGTGAAGTTACTAATATCAATATTTCTCCGAGTCTTTCTATGGTAACAAAAGGAATAACATATATGATAATGATAAAAAGAAAAGGATTTAGCGACAACAAAAGTATTTAAGAAAAACATGGAGGAGGTTTGTAATACTGTAAATACTAAAAGGAAATAAATATTCCTCTTTCTTGACAGGCAACTGAGCTTCCTGACTAGCACTGTCGGGCAGGGACTCAGTCTAAACTCATTTTCATCAAAATCTATTATTCATGGTACACGAGTCTGGCTGTGGACATTTTAAAGACTTTTGAGTAAACAGTGTTTGGACTGGCTCGTGTGTGAACGGCGCTGTGACCACTTTTATCCAGGAACTTACTAAAGCAGAGAGAAGCGTCATCGTCATCACGGACTGAGCTAGGCTAAGTCTAAACAAGCAAAGGCGTCAGGCAAAGGAATAATGACCCAGGGCACCAGACAGTCGCAGGATCAGCTAGAGGGAAGCTGGATGGAGGAGAACTTGAGGGTTTTACACCTGAAGGGGATTAGAGAAGGTGAGGGAAAAGGAAAAGATGAAAGAGATGAGCTGAAGGATGAAACAGCTGGGAGGGTACGATAAAGGCAATACTGCAGAAACAGGGTTTAAAGCTACAGAAAATGGATGAAGAAATTAAGGTGAGAAATGTATTCAGAGAACATGATTACTTCATGAAAGAAACCGAAAAAAAAAAGAGAAAGAAAACGGTAAGAGGAAAGAGAACGTATGTAGTGTTGGAAATGGTTAGACTGACGGGCTCAAGAGGGTCTTTTCCGGGTGAGCCATGGAAAAAGCAATCAAAAGAAATATCTCTAAAACAGAGATCAGAGACGGTTGAAGGGAATCGAGAAAGAGAGAGAGAGAGCAGGGCATGATTCTGGGACAGAGGAAGAGAGATAAATAGCACAAGGAATGGGTATACTGAAATGATGGATCACAGTGACTGGCTTAGTGAAGCTACACACAGGACAGTGTACCCCGTTAGAGTTATAACTATCAGGAAGATTTATAGAGCGTCTGATGGTGGGATTAGTGAGGTACGGAGTATTTAAGATCAGTGCATGAAGGGAAAAAATGGAGATTTCAGAAAAATCAGAGATAAAGAGGCATAGGAACGTAAGTCGTCGAGGATTCTTGGACTGGAAGATCTGACCAGATCCCAAGAAAAGAAGATAAGGTACCAAAGGACAAAATATGGAAAAGGTGGTCACATAGCGCTAAAGTGAGGAAACACAATGATCAGAGAGGAAACCAGACTCAAAGACGTGATACGACAGCGGAAACTATACGGAGCAAATACTGGGAACATAAATCGGGAAATGGAGTAATACAGTTAGAATATAAAACATCTGTAACGGAAGGTTCTACTAAAACTCATAGTGATGAGGTTGATACATAGACGCCATAACAGTGGGCAGACACAGAAGTTTAGAAAAGAAAAATCTATGGTTTAATGATAAAAATCAAAGAGCAAAAGAATAAAGGGGTACATTTTGAAGAAGATATAGATGACAGAACAACCAGCCACCATTTGAGAAGCAAAAGAGAGAGTGCAATAAGCACAAGATAAAAAAGGGAGCTGAGGATAAACTTTCGGAAAAGGGTTGTGCAATGAAAATTAACCAGACTATTACATTAGCTTTGTCAGCGATAAACTGCTGGTTAAAGACATGATATATGTATACAAGGTTAAGAGACGGGGCAACGCGAGCATAAAATTCTCCTCCCGTAACACATTCACACATTGTAGTCAAATACATCCATACACATGTGGGGCAACATGAGCTTAAAATTTCTTGGCCATTACCAACCACACACACACACACACAAAAAAAAAAGACATACCCCTTTACATACAAAGAAACATTAAGAAATAGAAACAAACGTACCCAAAGAAATAAACGTTCACAAATGGGAATACACACATACATACATACACACACATGGAGACACGTACATACATACCCAGACAGACAATCACACATGAGAACGCGAACTCACCCATTCTCACGAAGAGACCAACACCAACTCACGAACATTGAAATCCCACTATGAGCTGCCGGACAGATCAGCCAAAAAAAGACGTGATTACATAAAGTGGAGAAAAAATACGTCAGACGAAGCTAAACATTTCCACTAATACACAAGAGGGGCAAAAAAATGCACGGTAAAAAAGCTAATGACATTGGGGTGAGGTAAAGCGAGATAGCTGAGCAACATCCAGGGGTGGGTGTGGACCACACCCTGGCCCCTCCTCCCGCAGACCACGTCAGCCAACACCCACACAGACCAGAGGCGGTCTGTTCACGGTTCCCTCAGGGATGGCTGGCACCGCCCCACTCCCCCACCTCCTGCGGGGCGTGGTGGTGGGCCAGGCGACTCGCTACAGTAGAGGTAAGCAAGAGGATGGAAGGAGAGGAAAGAGGATGGTAAAGCTATCTATCACTCTGTCTATCTAAATCTACCTCTCTATCTATCTATCTATTCATCTATCTACGACAAATAACTAAAGGCACTCTAATGATACTTTCTTATGAAGGCTGATCAGGAGGAGGTTAGCGAGGTGTGGCAAGGAAGAAGCAGTAACAATATACATCACAAAATCAGTTTATATTTCAAGACATTTTGGAAAAGGTTCTTGTTTAGCCATTTTATTTCTTTGTGTGTGTTACTATCATCATGGGACGGGGACGTATGGAGGGATGAGGTGCTGGAGAGGGAGGTTGTTACCTGTAGATGTCTCTGGCCATGCCGAAGTCGGCGATCTTGACGACTCTGCCGGGGCCCTTGGTGGTGAGGAGACAGTTGCGGGCGGCGATGTCCCGGTGGATGAAGTGGTTCTCCTCCAGGTACTCGCATCCCTTGGCCACGTCCGTGGCGCACGTCAGGAGGTCCCGCATCGTCAGCGCCGACGGCCGATCCTGTGGGCAAACACAGACACACACTGGGCGTCAGCAGAGCACGTGAGGCACGCGGTGTGTGGGGGCAACAAGTGGGGTAGAGTGGCAAAAGACAACAAAAATGGAAATGCGTATATGAAATTACAGTTAACTGACAGCCCATTGGATCGGGGTTCGTATATAACACTACAAAGAGATTGTGGGGAGCAAATCAGTCAGTCAGAGAATTCGAAGAAAGAATCTCACACAGCTTGATGAAAGGAACCCTTAAGAATTTTTCAGATATAAATAAAATTGATTTCTATAATATCAAGAATACTGTAGGTTCGCTGGCTAGCGGTAACGGCACTTTTTAAAACGGTAACAATGAAGGAGTTCCGTTATCAAGCAAATATTCCGCAAGCATAAAACGTACTTCCAAGGACAAATGATATACAGTCAGACATGCATAACTGTCGGAACTATGAAGTACTTAATCATTTAGCAAAATTAAGTACGAAAAAGTCAACTGATCCTGAGGGCCGCTCTCCTAGCATATGAAAACATTCAAAAGATAGATATCATTTCCGATCACTGTAATCTTTAACAAATCGTCACAAGAGGGAAAAATGCCGAAAGATGACTTGAAGTCCCCGAATGTGACAAATCTAATTAAAGAGGAGACAAAAAAAAAAATGCGTTTCAAATAACCGTCTTATTAGTTTAATTTCGACTAAAGGGATATTGTTAGAAACTGTAATCAGGAACATTCTTACATCTTTTGAAGCCAACACACATTTAGAGAATCATGTTTAACGAATTTAACAGAATTCTGTTGTCATACATAAGTTACAAGGTGTATAATCTGAGCATTGTATGCTATTCCTAGGCATTGTGTGAAATTCCTGACAGTTTGAAGTGTGAAATATACGGGTATGAATTGTCTTGTTCCACGTATTTTAAACAATTTAACCTGACCTAACATAAACAAACCTAAGCTAACCAAACCACATTGCTGGTATCATGTCAGGAATTATATAGAATGCCTACGCAATGTGCGAATAGACAATAATTTTACAATTTTCTTAAAAAAACTGTTGGGTATTTTCCACATTGACCAGGGACTGTACAAAGAGCCAAACTACACTGCTGGTATAATATCAGGCATTGTGCAGACTGCCTACGCAATGTGTGAATCAATGATCATTTCACAATTTACGTAAAACTGTCAGGCATTTTTCCACAATGACCGGGTGCTGTACACAAAGCCTGATTTCAGTCTTTGCCTCTCATGTAAACAATAACTAGGATTCAAAAATTCCTTTGTTATATCACTGGACACTGAAAAGGTTTTCAGGTAAAATTAGATAACACTGAATAAGGAATCGAGTATCATTGTGGACTGCGGACTGGCCTGTAGTTAGAAAACAACCAGTGGTGTTAGCCCAAGGTTGCATCTGCATGGCAGACCGGAGTACCGCAAGGTTAAGTTTTAGGTTCCATTTTTTTTTTTTGATATATATCAGTATTTTGAAGACAGTATTTGAAGTGATGAAGATGAAAACTCACAAACGATACGAAAGTAGGAAGATGTGGACAAAAGAGATCCGCTGGTCAGACATATGGCAAAAGAATATTGTTAATGTAAAAAAAAAAAAAGGTGCAGTTGGCCCTAAATATAATAAGTATAAATATCAAACGTTTGGTAAATCATTACAAGAAACATTGGAAAAATTGGACGCAGCAATAACCTGTAATGACCTGCAATACACACAACAATGTTTTACTGCGAATAGTAAGGCAAACAATATGTTTGGGTTTTATAGTTACGAATGTATATTATCCAACCAGTATCTAACACAGAGAAAAGCTTGAACGAATAATAAAAAAAAAACACTAAAACTAATTCGTAATCAGACAGAGACGTCATGACGTTCGAGATCTAGTAAGGTTTTTCCTTAATAATGCGAAGACTTCGAGTACGAAACACAGAAAACATTTAGGAGAATATAATCCACGACAATTTCTTCAGTTTATGCAGAGATATTATGACCTGAAACATAGGGATGAAGTTAAAGGGAAGGAGATGTAATACGAACGTGCCCACGAGTTATGTCGGCAACAGAGTAACAGAAGTTTGGAATAAAGTACTATCAAATACGATCAAAACGAGGACTACAGTAACAGTTAAGTCACGGCTGGACAAGTACGTTAACGATACTGATCTTTCTCAGCGAGTATGCATCTTCAAGAGTGACAATATGCATTTCTAGCTAGTTTTTTCTCTATACAATATAGCGGTCTAAGTCTTCCTTTGCCAAAATGTCTAGTGGCTGTAATCTGATCAAAATAGGTCACCGCAGACAGGTGAGTAAATCTAGAGAGGTGTTACGTGCACTAAATCATGACTTGAAAGACGGTCTCCTATTACACGGATCAATCCGTCTCCCTCTGCGGTCCCCTCTAGATAAATCCCAGTTAATGGCTGGGTTAGGGAGCCAGACGGGCAAGTGGTGACAAAAAGGGCGGGACAAAGGGAGAGATACGAGTGAAAGAGCCTGAAACTAAATGGTGGAACAAGGAGTCAAGTCAGGGGGCGAACCATCATTATTACCCATTACCTTAATAATACCCAGCCAACGTTCCTAATGACGGTACTAATCACAGAGGAAATACCAATGAAGGTGTTGGTAAAGAGGTTGGTAAAAATCTCACAATCGTGGGTCCTTGAAGGCCATCCATGTAGATGCTTTGAGGAGATCAGTGGCTCCTCCTCAAGGAAAGAGGTCTAAAAATGTCACCAGGAGCGTCAGTCTTACGTGGCTGTGTTACTGGGTCGCTGCGTCACACAGCTTGACAACGCTGACAACAAGACTTCAATAAAGAAGAAGAAGAAGAAGAAAAAAAGACAATTCCAAATCCCGAACCTCCCAGACAAGGGGCCATGATAGAGAACTTCATTCTTGTCTTCTATGACTCGGAAAATCTTCCCCGTATGTGATACGTTATTAAATTCTCTTGCAGGAAATGACTAGTGCCTTTCCAGCACAACACGACTTTAGTTCTTTCTTCGTCTGCGATGAAACTATAATTGGAGCCTTCATTCCGCTGTCTCGTGGCATTGTTCCGACTTCCTTTTCGGCAGTACCATTGTTCAGTTCTGACTGTGCAATGCTCAGCTCGAAATCTTCGCCGACTGCTGGCAGTGGTCATATAAGCCGTACTATTTGGTAAAGACTGACAAGGGAAATGTAGAAAAAATTAAATAAAAGACCGAGATATACGGATGGTGGGCATAAAGCCTTGCTGTTGTTGATCAAGTTGGTTCAACTGGGACCACAGGTCATAAAGTGTCATTGTGTGTGAACGTGTCCAATATGGGCAGAGTGCGGGGCAACACAGCAGTAAGGTTTGGTGTATTCACTGCTCTAGTTGCATCGTGGGCATGACTGATCCAGAGATATGTTGAATCGGTGTTTGTTGTGTTGTCGGGATAGGTGGTGTCCAGAGCATACACGAGACGGTGTAACTCCTGTACTATCAGCTGGGTGTAGGTCAGATGGGGTGGCGTTTAAAGTTGGGTCATTTCGGTGTGCTGTACTGTCAGTGTTCTGTTTGCTGGGGGTGGGCGTGTGGGAGGATGTGTGGGTATAAGTTACAGAAGAGTGAGGTTCGGGGTAAGGTTTCCATTTCTGTTTCGAAGTTAGAGATTAGTTATGTAATGGTCGACACGCTGAAGTGGGAATGTCTTACGAGAATTTGTTTCATTGTGTAGTTGCTAAATGTGACTACCAGGTTATTTTTAATAAAAAAGAAGAGAAATAAACGTCTGATACTGCTTACAGGAGATGAGGATTATGTGTGATGATAAAAACGGAAAAAAAGGGAAAAATATGAAAACAAGTTCTATGCATTTAAAATTCATATGTCTAAAGGACGTATTCTGCTTTCTTTTATAAAGACAAAAGAAAACTTGTGACGACAGACAAAGAGGCAGGGTTTTAACGACCGGCAACCGTATTTTTTTCAATGACGGTCATTTACAGTTCCCGGCCGTGACTCACGCTAAACTCACGCCTCTAACACCAACACGGGAGATTTGAACGTCGCAGGCTTGAAGAGAATCCCAGAATCATATGTTTCTTATCAACACCTCTTTAGGAGGTAACAGGTGCAATAGTCTTCCGTAAAGGATAAATGACAAGTGACAGGGAAGTCACACGTGGATCCGGGTATGGTTGTGACACAAGGACATGACACTTGCGTCCGTCTGTCCGTGTCATTTATTGATAGATGTTTCTGATGTTTTATGTAAAGCAAGCCGGAAGGGGATGTGTGAGAGGATAGAGCTATTACGCTTTTTGCTGGTGATGAAATCCTCGTCTTCTCTGGAGATGTCAGGCGTGGGTTCCAACCCGAAGTTTCCTGCTCATGGCAAGAACTACCAGTTGCGTCTTGGGTCCGTTGTTGGCTGGGCTGGTGCTGGGAGGGAGAACAAAGGTGCTGGTAGATGTAGGAGCGGAGGAGGTGCTGGTGTACGGAACATGGATGGTGGCAGACGGTGCGTCAAGAGTGGCACTGGAGACAGAGGGAGGGGCTGAGGGTGCCACAGGCGGTGTGGCGTCACAAGAGAGCTGTAGTCCAGTCGCTTCCTCCTGCACTACTCGTGGCTCGAGTCTTCCTCGTTCCACTGTACAACACGACGTACGACCCCAGCTGGTGTTCCTGACTGTTACTCACCTTCCCAGTCTCCTCCATACACTTTACGACACATCTCGACGCATGACCCTCCCTGAGACTCGCCTCTTGTTAAGAAAGCCAGAGAACACATGTCCTTCATGCGGGAAACTCTATCATACTGCATGATAACCTACTGCTCTTTGATATTTTCGTCACACTTATTTGCACGCCTTAACACGCTGTTCTGGTTAGATGTGAACTGAAGCGAGATACGCTTACTCGACAATTTCTTATAAGTAAAAGCCAAGAAAGCATCTCTTGCAGGAGATGCATTATATCGTACAGCTGCCCATTACTCAATGCTATAGCCTAGTACCCAGAGAGGGAATGTACACATCTTGGACAACGGCTCTGAATATTTTGTGATGCGTCAAAGTTCATTTTTTCCTGGTGTAGCCAGACTGGTTTGGCTCCACTGCAGGTGATGTCTGCAGCTTTTCCCTTTCTCTTGACGTCAGGCACAAAACACTGCTTTGATTAATGGAATGAGAGATCATTGTTTGCGGATTGTGAGGCAAGATCTTTACACTCGTGGGGTCCCGTCTCTAAACCTGAATCTTATTTCAATCTCTCTCTCTCTCTCTCTCTCTCTCTCTATATATATATATATATATATATATATATATCATCTTACGCTCCCAAGAGGAGGACGAACAGCTTGGTTGGCTGTGAGCCGGCAGCCCTACGTGGGACTCGAATGGGTCCGAGAGATTCCAAGTAACAATGTTAGTCACTGCATTACACTGTGTGTGTGTGTGTGTGTGTGTGTGTGTGTGTGTGTGTGTGAAAAGGACAAAGGCTCCCGTAAACAGCGGTGACCAATATAGCCACAGCGAAAAAAATGACAGTCGCACTGGTAACCTCCCTCCCCAACACCACCACCAACGTCAGGTCATCACCACCAACAAGAAACCCTAATGTCATCACCACCAAGAAACCCAAACGTCAGGTCATCACACCAACAGGAGCGCCAATTTCTGGTCACGACAACCAAGAGGAATCATCAGTATCAGGTCAGTACCACCAACAGCAATCATCAATGTCAGGTCAGCACCAACAAAAGAGGTTCCCACTGTCATATCACCAGCATCAGGAGTCCCCCACAGCAGGCCACCCCTGTGCCCAATTCACCAGCACAAATTGTGGGAATCCATGTGAAAAGTAACAAGGAGTGTTTTCGTCAGGTCGACAGCCAATTTGCATAATCACTCCCCACCCCTGTTGACAGTCACCCGGGGAGGGCAAAGGAGTGAGCTGGGGCTGTGGGGAGTAGATGGAAAGCCTGGTGGGGAAGTAGGGAGGAGGGGACTACGTCAGGGAAAGCGGGAGGATGCACGTCAGAGAAGTTGGGAGGGAACAATGTGAACAGATCTCCCATGCTGGGCTAATGCGTGTTGATCTCCCATGCTGGTGCAGTGTACGAGAATCTCCCACGTGCTGAGGCAGTATGTAGGTCTCTCGTTGTAGGGCAGTGTGTGTCTCCCATGCTAGGGATGTGTGTGTACGTCTCCCAGGTTGGGGCAGCGGATGTGGGCCTCCCATGCAGGGGCAATATGACTAGGTCTCCCGTGCATAGTGTGCTGCTGTAGGTGACAGGAACCGCTCTGTACTGCAACACAAGCAGTCACCAATCAATAAACACAAAGAATCTTTATAGATAAAGATGATTGGTTGACTGTGCCATCCCAGCGGTCGCACGAAGAAAAGTCAAACAACACCAATAACATCAGGAGAATTAGCCTTACATACACACACGCAAGGTAATTAATAGTTCAGGCCAATACGTGGACAGCTAATTGAGAGAGAGAGAGAGAGAGAGAGAGAGAGAGAGAGAGAGAGAGAGAGAGAGAGAGAGAGAGAGGGGAGACGCTTGCATCATACACACGTACACACTTCAGCCTTCTCTTCCATTTCAAACTACCCCTTTCACTGTCCCACCCCTTCTTCCTAACCTCTATCCAACCCTATTAAGAAAAAGAGAGAGAGCAAGAGAGTCTGGGTGGCAGTATTGGCCAGGAGTGCTTCCATCCCCCCAGCAACGTGAGAAGGCTTTCCATATTTATCGGCTTTTCATCTTACTTTCTAGATAAATTTGATGTTCATAAATGAGTTGCATAAGTTCAGGAAATTTGCTGAATTAAAAGGAGAATTCATCGATAAACAATTCGGTGAATGGCCATCAATTTCTGTGGCAGTATACGGATATATAT
>JAYMFT010312116.1:0-10108 GCA_038088735.1 Panulirus argus | reverse complement strand
CCTCTGTTCTTAACGCTACCTCGCTAACGCGGGAAACAGCGAATATGTATGAAAAAAAAAAATATATTTATATGTATATATATACATATGTATGTATGCCTCTGTGTGTGTGTGTGTGTGTGTGTGTATGCATAGGATAAAGTGTCAAATAAGCCTACCTTCTTGATTATGTATCAGATAACGCTGAAAAGATTACGGAAATCCAGAACATTACGATTTTTGACGGAATTAAAGGAAGGCATGATGATGATGATTTGCATTATCTTTTTTAATCAAAATTTATCACCAGTGTGGTAAGGTCACTGCCACCTGTTGCCCGGCATCGGCCCCGCTCGTCCAGGAAGCACTGTCTCCACCTCGTCCTCACTAGACTTACCTTTAATGTTGTTGTTTCCGGCAGCTTTTCCTTTGTAGATTTATAGCACAAAATATTGTAAGTCTCTTGTATCGAATGGTCACCACAGCGGCACATTACTTAGTACTTGCTGTATAAATTCTATGATGTTGCCAGGGTGCTTTGAGGGTGGTGGTGAGTGCCTTACATGTAGCATGCCAGGAATGCTCTTAGACCCCGGGAAGGTGCTGAATGCCTCTAGCTAGGGTTGCTAGGAGGCCTAAGGATGGCGCAAAGTGCTTTACATGTCGCTTGCTGGGGTTGGTAGTAGGTTCGGGGGTGATGACGAGTGCCTCACGTGTACCGTAAGGGCTGAGGCCGCCGGGAGGAATACCGCGGGTGGTCTCAGGAGGCTTATCGCTCAAGGGGACGAGAGCCGTGATGGCTGGCGACGTCCACTTGGGGCCCGGGTGGCCAGGTGGTCTCTAGGGGTTCTACTCAGCCGGCCACCGTGTTCGCCTGTCACAACCCCTCCTGCCGGGCCAGCTGTGACACCGGCTGGCCCTGACATCAACAGGCACCCTACCGGCTGGCCCTGAGGCCATCAGGCACCCCATATGATGACCCTGACACCAACTTCAGGCAGTCAGACGTACCTCGTGGTGCAACGAGTCAAAACCTTTGAGAGAACGAAGTATGCACAATTGAATTAACATAAATTCTCCGGAGCCTCTTCACAAAGCCCAACAGAAACGGTCCAGCAGAGAAGGGAGATGACAGGTTTGTGCCTGGCGACTGTCTGTCTGTTTGTCTGTCGGTCTGTCTTTTTGTGTAGGCCATTAGTAAGTAATGGATGATGGAAACCAATTCAAACTTAGCTCTGTGAGTACAGACCTTGACTTAACGTAATCATACAGTGTAACGAGGTCAAATGGTCAAGAATCAAGGTCACATGGTCAGTCAATAATCAGAATTTGATACTGACAGATTAAGTTTCAGGATGTCTGCAGTACTCGAACATTTATAACCGTGCACTATACTTGATATACTTATGTCACACTTCAGCATATTTCCAAATGTCCTCCAGCACTTTAGCACATCTTCAACAAGCCTCTTACACTTAAGCGCATTCAACATTTCGGCACATCTTCTGCAGTCTTCCTACACTTAAGCAAATTTTTAAGTCTTTCAGCACATCAACTCACCTTCATTTGCTCTCCAACTCTTCAGAATATCTTCAACAGCTCTCCAACACATCTTCAATAACCCTCCAACATTTTCCAACATATGCCCAACACTTTTTCAACACTTTACCTTCCTTCTCAAAAATATCTTCTACAGCTCTCCAACGTTTATTCCAACAATCCTCAACACTCATACCGCCGTTGCATCGTTTCTGTCTATTATTAGCACCACTTAAACACTTCTTATTAGTTACCCAACAGCATATCACCAATAAGTTCTACTGGCTCTTCAACGCCTTAGGACTCTGTATCTCCACATGTTCTTCAGCAAAATTTAAAAACTCCTCCAACACTTCAACATTCCGTCAGTTTTCCGATACTGCATTTTTTTTTCAACACGTCTCAAACGGTGTTCCATCTTTCTTCAACGTTCATTAAGATTTCTGTGGCGACGATAAGTTACCAGGGCATTTCTGGCAGCTTAGTATTTCAACCTCTCTCAAACACTCATTCAGCTCATATGCATTTTCGCCCAGGCAGCTCCCCCTCTACATCTCGAACACTGCTTAACCACTAATCCCCTGGTAACCAGTACCATAGCACCTCTCCAACACAACCTCAGTATTCCTCTGGCGGTCCTCTAACACTTCAGCACCTGTCCACTACACTTCTGACAATCCATCAACACAGCAGTACTCGAGCAATTATTCAAATCTAGCGCTATCTTAAACGCAGAGTGCCCCTCCAACACAAGCATTTCTTAAAGATTTCCTCAACATTGGTTCAGCACTTATGCGCTTGTCCTCCAACACTACATAACATAATTAGCATCACTGCAACATTTCGTCACCAAGCGTTTCAAGATTTCTCCAACAGTTTTCTAACACTTCATCAAAATTCTGACTCTTCTCCAGCATTCTCTGACATCCTGATTACAACTTTACTAATACGACACATCCTCATCATTCCTCCAAAAGTCCCTTGAGGCCAGTGTTCCTCAGGAGAGGAATTACTTGGGCCTGGTTAAAGAAGACCTTGGCGTCGTGGAGGAAAAAGGTTCCATCAGCGTTACGAGCAGTAATGAGAAAACCATGAGAGTTTAGGACAGGGAGTCATAAAAATCCAGTCAGGGGGTCTTGAAGGAACTAGGAGTCATCTGGAGTTCGGAGGATAGGGCAGAAAGGCCTGGGGGAGGGGTCACTAGGGGAGCTAGAAGGGATTTGGAATACTGAGGTAAGGCTAAAAGGGCTAGGGGTTCTTGGAGAAACTAGAAGGGATTTGGAGAACGAGGGATACTTAAGAGATGCCTGGGGGTTTCTGGGGAAACTGCGAGGACTTTGGAGAACGAGGAAAAGGGCATAGAGGCTTAAGGGTTCCTGGAGGAACTAGGAGGAATCTAGAGTACGGAGGAAAGGACAGAGAGACCTGGTGATTTTAGGGTGGGGGGCTAAGAGGGGTCTGGAGGAACTAGGAGTGATCTGGAAGCAAGGATAAAGAGGCCTGGGGTTCCTGGAGGAACTAGGGGTTATCTGGCAGCATTGATAGAGAGGCCTGGTAGCTTCTGGAGGAGCCAAGAGGGATCTGGAATATGGAAGAAAGGGCAGAAAGGGCTGGGGTGGCCCTCTTAAAGGGCCATAGTCAACACTAAGCTGGGGGCAACAAATCTTGGTTCAGATGTGTTATTGTTGACGTCAACGTGGTGATCTTCCAATTGTTTCACGAGCGAAGCCACAAATGTTAATGTTCGGCCCTGCTTGGTGGGTGGTGGGGTAGGAGAGAGAGAGAGAGAGAGAGAGAGAGAGTACTCATATCCAATAAGGAATACTTACGACGAGATTTTGCGCGTACCACTCACCGCAGGAAAATCTAGGGTTGTCAAGAGCTAGTTGTTTGAGTTACGTGTTGTCAACTGTTCTGTGTGAGGTGGAGAGATTGTATGTTTGTGGACTGAATGCCAGCAGTTCACATTAGAGTAAGGCCTATAAATAGACAGCAACCTGGGCCATAGGAGTGAAACATGACAGCCGCTGAAGTGCTGGCTCACCACGCAGCCGTCACTTACCCTCCCGTCATCCAGGCGAGTAGCACCGGTAGAACCTCCCTGATCAATAGCTGCCATCCACTTCCTATCTACCTGAGAGAGAGAGAGAGAGAGAGGGAGAGAGAGAGAGAGAGAGAGAGAGAGAGAGAGAGTAAACTTTGACTCCCCAGCCCTGGCTTTTGCACTACCATTTTTTTTCCTAGCTGGTCTAAACGCTTGCACTCTGTATAATGGTGTCAAAATGCTTTTACTTCACTCCACAACGAGGCAGAGCGGCGAGGGCCTTAGGGAGCGGGGCACTCAAGTATATTAGTCTGCAAAAGGTTTCAAAACGCAGTAAAATGTGCGCCTTGCTCGAGGAGGCAGCGGCCATTTGGGTGGAGCCCGAATTTCTACCGTCTCCTTCATGTGGTGTGTGGGAGTGTGATTAGTAATTGTGATTAGTAATTTTGTGTAACGAGAAGAGAGGCTCACACACACACACACACACCAGCCTAAGCCAGGTACCTGTTTATCGGTGATTAACATCTGAGGTAGATGAAGGCCGACTGTCGCCCCCAGGATTGAGGCCCTTGAAGGCTCAACTCCGGGTAGACCCTTGCTGTATCATGGGCAGTAACGCTGACCACTACGCTGTGTATTTGTTCAAACACACACAAGTAATTGCATTACCTTGTTTTTGTCATTAATTACTTAGTACATTTATCTACAGCATTTCCCAATTGCTCCATTAGCACCAAGTGGGTAGTAAAACATTCCCTGGTACAGGTCAGACCACACTCATTTATAGGAACTAAGGCTCGGGCCACTTTGCCAATTACAGCCAGTCACTGCGGTTCTGGCCACTCTTCCAGTTAGAGTTATGGTTTAGGTCAATATACCACTTACAATCAGTCACTACGGCTCAGGCCACTCTACCTCTTACAGTCACTGCGGATCAGATCAATCTACCAATAACAGTCAGTCACTATGGTTTAGACTAGTATACCAGTTACTATGGTCCAGACCAACCTACCAGTTACAGTCAGTCACTACGGTTCAGACCAATCTACTGGTTACAGTCAGTCAGTACAGGTCAAACAACTCCACCAGTTAAATTTACATATATGCAGACTGCAAAAAAGTAAAATTTATGCTCTGTAATTTCATGAATATCTTTGCAGGAGATATCTCGTAAGAAACGTATGACGTTGAAGGCTTTAGATATCACTGTTGAGTTGTTATCATTTAATTGATCACAGTGTATGGTACTTGCTGATGGGGACAGTTCCTCAGATATTATAAACAGGGAAGACTCGTTCTTGCTAGAGATCTGTCATCTTCCCTAAAGCCACAGAGAGTTACAGCCCACTGTTGATATTTATCTCGTACGGTTGTTATTACTTATGCAAGAGGACAGAAAGATGTATACAATACGAACTTTTCAGAGGAGACTGAGAATATCACGAGAGAAGATTTTTTTGTAGGCAAGTATAGTGAGATGGATATAGACAGGACGGTGAAGAAATATAGTGGGGTAAAATATTTTGAAGAACCTGGAGGACAGGCATAGAGAGGAAATGAATAAAAGGTGTGTGCTTACTGCCTCTGACAGTCATAAGTAAACAGGGGAAAAAAACAAATCGTACTCTGGGAAAAACAAAGCGACGCAGACAAATACGTAGATTAGCAGCTGGAGAGAGAGAGAGAGAGAGAGAGAGAGAGAGAGAGAGAGAGAGAGAGAGAGAGAGAGAGAGATGCGCACCCGCAACACACCCAGCCTCCAAGCGAGGCAGACTCCAGCTATAACAACAAAACAAACTTGGAGGCTCTACAACTCAGGTTGTAAGTGTGACTCCCTCTCAAGGTGGAAGGTGCAGTATCAGTATCTGGCCTCCTTGAGCTCTCTCTCTCTCTCTCTCTCTCTCTCTCTCTCTCTCTCTCTCTCTCCCCCGGTCCATTTCAGGTTCAAGGTCTTGCCCCCTAAATGACGACAAGCCATTCAGGCTCTGACCTCGTTATGCCGCAGAGAAATGCGGTTCCGATTGCAGTACTACGATGAATCACTCTTCCTTGTGTTCATTATTTTCATCGATGTGGTACATGGAAAAAAACAAAATCGCTATTGTAATGAGGGTCAGATGCTGGCGATACATAAATAGCAGCCCAGTCAAGAGGGATTTAATGATATGATCTGCAGGACGCACAAGAGAGAAAGTGTCTTAAAAGATTTTGGACATTCGGAGGCAAGACTTGTGCACTGAGGCCCTTGAGACAGAGGCAAGGAGGAGGCATATACTGGCTGCTCTGTCCTTTGTGGCTGTGTTCTTTGTTCCGTAGCGATGTTCTTTGTTTCGTAGTTATGTTTTCTGTTTCATGGCTGTTTTCTTTGTTTCGTGGCTGTTTTCTTTGTTTCGTGGCTGTTTTCTTTGTTTTGTGGCTGTTTTCTTTGATTCGTGGCTGTATACTTTGTTTCGTGGCTGTTTTCTTTGTTTCGTGGCTGTATTCTTTGTTTCGTGGCTGTATTCTTTGTTTCGTGGCTGTTTTCTTTGTTTCGTGGCTGTTTTCTTTGTTTCGTGGCTGTTTTCTTTGTTTCATGACCGTTTTCTTTGTTTCGTGGCTGTTTTCTTTGTTTCGTGGCTGTTTTCTTTGTTTCGTGGCTGTATTCTTTGTTTCATGACTGTTTTTTTTTGTTTCGTGGCTGTTTTCCTTGTTTCGTGGCTGTTTTCTTTGTTTCATGACCGTTTTCTTTGCTTCGTGGCTGTTTTCTTTGTTTAGTGGCTGTATTCTTTGTTTCGTGGCTGTATTCTTTGTTTCATGACTGTTTTCTTTGTTTCGTGGCTGTTTTCTTTGTTTCATGGCTGCCTTCTTATGTTTCGTAGCCTTGTTCTTTGTTCCACGTTTATGTTCTTTTTCCGTAGCAAGTTTGTTTCTTTCGTGTGTGCTATCTTTGTTCCATGTATGTGGCCGTGGTTGTCTTTTCTTTCCATGGCTGTGTTCTTTGTTCCCTAGTAATGTTCTTTGTCCCTTGACTGTACTCTTTGTTCCTTGATAGAGTTCTTTGTTCTATTGCTGTATTCTTTGTTGCATAGTTGTGCTCTTTGATCCATGGCTGTGTTTTCCTTTGCCGTGTGGAAGTATTGTTTGCTCCGTGGCTGTTTTTGTTTCCGTTGTTTTGTTTCTCCATATTCCCGACAGTATTCTTTGATCCATGGCTTTGTTCTTCGTTCCGTAACTGTTTTCTTGTGTAAGCTACGGCGGCAAGGGTGTTTATTTTCAACCGGCGTGGGACCCAGGAAGGTTGAATATAAACAAGCTAAATAAACTTGTCAACGACTTTACGAGGATTTCGGGCCATGCAAATGGATTTTCAAGTAGGTCATTATCCATAAATTTCCTCTTCCCCTTCCTCCACCAACCCCGCCTACGCCCTCCTTTCCCTCGTAAGTGCCAGCGAAGAAATGATCCATGTATGGGGAAAGGGGTGGCGGTGCGGGGGAGGGAAGGGTTTCTGTGGCCCCGGTGCCCCAGTTCCGATGTTGTCCTCGTTATGATGGCGACAGAGCGGAGGGAGAGGTGGATGGTGAGGGAGGCAGCTGGCAGAGGGTGAGGGGCGTCTCGCTACCAGAGGTTATCACAGCAGTTATGGGACTGGGGCGGCCACCTTCAGGAAAAGCACCTATCTGGTGAAGGTGTGCCCTACTTACCATGAAGGGAAGCAAAGGGTTAGCACTAGTCTGGAAGAGTGATGTTGGTTCTGTCCCCACTCCTGCTAAACACACGGGAGTCGGAAGAATTCGCTGCCTAAGGAACGCGATCTGTAATTTCTTGCTACGAGGAAAACTGATGAGGTGCGGTGGATCGTTGGGAGGATCTTCGTGGACCACAGCGAAGCCTGGAGGGTAATATCAACACGAGACGAACGTTAGCATGGTGGAGCACGGTGGAACGTGATGGTTTGGGATATGAGGTGGTGGTTTGGAGTGAATGCGGCGGTCAGTTTTGGAAAGACGAGTTACTGTGGAGTGTATTGAAGAGTTATGGAGCATAAGTAGAGCTCTTTAGTATGATTGAGAACTGCAAAGCATGATGAAGGATTATGGAGCATAGTGGAGGACTGTGGGGCAAGGAGGAGGGCAGTGAAGGAAGAGGGAAGAGCCGTAGAGCTCGGTGGAGAGCTTTGTGGTATGATGGCGTGCTGTGGAGTAGGTAGGAGCAGCTGTGGGGCAAGGAAGACGAGCTGAAGAGAATGAAGAGCTTTGGAGCATGGCGGAGAGCTGTGGAGCATAGTGAAGGGCGATGGGTCATGGAAAAGAGGTTTCTAATCGTGCTGAAGAGCTGTGGAGCACACTGAAGTGCTGTGGAACATGATGTAGAGATGTGGGGCGCTGCTCTTCTTCCCAGAGAGGTGTGGAGAACTGCGGAACGTGGTGGAGAGATATGAAATACTGTGGACTGTGTTGGATGAATGTGGAGTACTGTGGAA
The DNA here is from genome assembly GCA_038088735.1 of Panulirus argus. Classification (NCBI taxonomy): domain Eukaryota; kingdom Metazoa; phylum Arthropoda; class Malacostraca; order Decapoda; family Palinuridae; genus Panulirus; species Panulirus argus. The sequence continues at coordinate 2,084 of JAYMFT010312116.1, read as the reverse complement.
AGAAGTGGAGTGATGTGCAAGGCGGAGGAGGTGTCTGTGAGCGGTGACCAGTCGTCACATGGCCCGAGCATCACCTCGCGGACCAGCTGTACCTCAGCGACACATTGCATTTACCTTCCAAACCGTGCCAGCTGCATCTCTGTGTTATGGTACATTCTATGTGCCACATGGGCCAGCTGCATATCAGTGGTGCTGATGATGACGATGATGTCCCAGTTGTCTGATAGCGACCCAGTTGTTGCTGCTGGTGCGTTTGTTCCTGGTGCTGTTACTGTTGCTGTGTCTGTTGCTGGTGCTGTTATTGCTGTTGTGTCCGTTCCTGGTGCTGTTACTGCTGTTGTGTCTGCTGCTGGTGCTGTTACTGCTGCTGTGTCTGTTACTGGTGATGTTACAACTTTACAACTACTGCTGTTTCTGCTATTAATTTTTTGTTGCTGCTTCTGAGTATAGTGTTAGTGCAGTTACTGCTGCTGTGTCTGATACTGGTGTTATTGCTGCTACTGAGTCTGTTGCTGATGCTGTTACTGCTGCTGTGTTTATTTACTGTTTCTGCTGCAACCGTTTTATCTTTTGTTGGCATTGTCACTGCCGCTCTGTCTGTTGCTAGTGACGGTACTAATACTGCTGCTGAGTCTGGTGCTGATGCTGTTGTTGCTGTTATGTCTGTTGCCGTGGCTGTATGTGCCGTTAGTACTGTTGTTGGTATAACTGATAACGCTGGGTTATTGATATTCCTTTGAAGGTTTCTGGCTGTTACAGATACAGCCTGTACAGTCGTTCCTGCTGCGTGTGTTGCTGTCACTGTTGTTCCTGCTTCGCATGGTGCTGTTACTGCTGTTCATATTTCATGCGTTAATGTTATTATTTTGCTGTGGCTACTGCTGCTGTTACTGCTGCAAGTGGTGGTGGTGTCGTTCCTGTAATTGTTGGTGCCGACGGTACAACTGCTGCCGTAAGAGTCGCCGCTGTTGCTGTTAGCCTAATGTAGTGAGGCATCGTAAAGAGATGTATGGGCCACCATTCCCCAGCACCAGTATCACGGTAAGAGCCACACGAGGGAGGGAGAGAGCCAGCCAGCGAGCGGCTTCACCTGCAGGAGGAGCTAACTGGGTTCCGTTCCAGTGAACGAGAAACTTCTGTGGATGTCATCTTCCCTCAACATTCATGTGCTTGACGCCCAACTGCGTGTAATGCACTTAACTGGATTACTGGAAAACGATACATGAGTGAGAATACAAAGGTCTGGCCGGATATGAGAGGGATGGGGGTGTTCTGGGGCCAGTGGTGGAGTGGGTAGTGCTGAGGGATATACAAGTGGTAGTTAACAGGAGCCAAGAGCACGACCTACTGTCTGGTGTCCGTAGGCCAGGTGACGGCCCGCCGTCGTGACCCTCGCCAGGTGTCAGGCTTCGGGTTCTGCCTCTTGCATCCTTCCTTCCTCCTGCTGCCTCCTTCTGTCCCTTGCCATCCTCCTGCTGCCTCTTTCCGTCCTCCTATTATCTCTTACCATCCTACTGTTGCCTCCCACCATCTCTCCTTCTGCCTCCAATCGTGTTTCTGTTGTCTCCTACCATCCTCCTGCTGCCTTTCACCGTCCTATTTCTGCCTCCTACCATCTCCCTTCTGCTTCCCAACATCTTCCCGCTGCCTCCTACCATCTTCCTGCTGCCTCCATTTATCCCCCACTACTTCCTATTGTCGTCCAGCAAGGCTGCCTCTCACCTTCCTGCCTCCTACTACGTCCTGAGCCTTAAAGGTCATGTCAAAGGCCAAGCCATCATACTGATAGGTTAAACCGTCGTGCTCAAGGAGTTTGCTGTCAGCTTTGGTGGTACGTGGCAATACATGGGAAGAGCAGATAACAGTAGACCTGAAGGTTTATGACGACTTGTTATCTGTTGGAGGTCAGTATAGTTATCCTAGGTTCTTTGTCTATATAGATAGGAACAGGATAGTAAAGGAAAAGGATTCTCTCCTCCTATCACTCCCTCCGGCATATCAGCCAGCAGGAAAATAGGCTATGAAAGAGAGTAGCCCCCAGGGGCTGATCGATGAAACTGGTAGTTGGTTGAGGTTAGGGTATA
>JAYMFT010312105.1:0-10108 GCA_038088735.1 Panulirus argus | reverse complement strand
GAAGTATTCTTTCTCCCCTGTCCCCAGGGATGATATATATATATATATATATATATATATACACTACACGACTCCATGGTAGTGTCTTCAGTCACTATTAGGCCACACAAAGATATTGTTATTATTTTCTATCCTAAAACTAGTCAAATTCCTTTGTTTCCCCAGCACACGAAATATGAAAAAAGATGTGATAATCACTAGAGACAAATAAACATGGAGAGTGCAAGGTTATCAAGGGAGGAAAACAGAATATGGAAATTCAGATGTAACAAGTAGGGGCTACTAGTGGATTTTATTTCCAGAACCAAGTATATCAAACCAGCAGGTGCCTCTGGTGATGTCAGCCAATCTGTCGATCGGCAGATTGGTTTTCCTACTATGCCAAAAGCTTAAGCAAGTGCCTGAAAATTGCTTGGATGATTACTTCGACAGGGGAAACGTTGGGCAAATGATTCAGCAGACGATTCGGAGCGTCGTCGTTTTACGAGCTCCCTAATGGTAAAACAGGGACTGCGCATGCACAGTGAGGAGGCCCATACACACGTAGTAAGGGCGTCTGTAGTCTCAGAACTTTCCTCATCGCCTGAAGAAGGTGTTCAAAGACTCTCCGTTTGGTGGATGTAGCCTGAAGCTGAAGGCCTTAATAATCCTGGCCCTCAAGCTTAAAGACACCAGCTAACTGGTCTCGTTTGCTATTAACATCATCTTATACAGCAGTGTGACTGAATGATAGCCAGGATTCGGTAACCTGAACAGTATATAACGCTCCATAGACCTTAGACACTCAAAAGCCTATGAAGAGATCCTTTCATATGCCATTTGAGAGTCTGAACCGTACCAAATAAATACGAAAAGTACCCCAGAGGAATAACTGGTAATAAACATTTTGCTCTCACTTTTCGTCGATTATACTTGCCCACCATAGTGATGAGTGACGGCAGGACCTGCGCAGGCGTTAATTCAGCAATCTCGCACACCTCTGAATGGTGGTGGTGACGAGCCCGGGTATCATGCCTAAGCCCGTTAACACCATGAAAGCCTGCAGGGGTCAATCCTGAGCCCGCGACGCCATCAAAGCTTGCAACAGGGCTGCAGCAGGGGTGTTGCCCAAGCTTAAGTCGCATGGGAATATTAAACGCAGCCTCTGCCGTGCACCCACTCACTGCATAATATCATGAAGGTACAGCCACGTATTTACGTAGGGCAATACAGAATCTATGTCAACTGATTTTTTGCTTCAAAAATCATCTTATACTCGTATATCAAGAAGTTCGTCAGGTCTCATCTACATTTTATTTTGATTTAAAAACGTCAAACATATCTAAATATATCGCCATTCTCTTGACAATGCGAACGGAACCAAAAAGAATGATGCATTCAAATGCCAATTCTTGGTTTAGCTCACAACGGGCTTATCAACATATGATTTCTTATATACTTAGAAATCTCCTGTCAGTTACAATGCTTCTCATTTAAGCTTACCTTTCCGTTTACTTTCAAATACATGACAGCACTGCCGATTCAGCAGAAGTTTACAAAATGTGAATGTACGATTCAATATGACTTCACTTTCATTTTGATTTAGTTGCTTCACTGTCAGTACAAACTCAAAATTCTATTCCCACTGAATAATCATATTGTTAATATTTTGACAGCCGTAGAAAAAAAAATGATAGGTAATAAGTCCTATGATACTGTAAACTACGATTTTCAGTGCATAACACTAGGTTGGGAGGTTAACAGCTAGTACAATCTGTAGCCATAGTGACACCCGAACCATAACTCGCTTCTCCTATTGTCATCAACTCTGCTGAAGCAGCTAGTAGGAGTCGGTTATAGTAGTAACGCCTGCAACAGGGACTGAGTAAATTGGACGGTTGAGGTTTTTTTCCAAAGCGATCTCTCAGCACGTGCGTGTCTGCCAACACAAATATAGAAAAAAATAATAGAATTCCGTCTTTATAAATCATGAACGGATATTCAATATGAATAAAATTTCTATACGAATATTCCATTGCTCGAGGACAGCTGACAACTGCCTCTATTCCTTATCTGATCCCTATGAAAATGTGATAGGTTTTCTCAGCATCTATTTTCAGCGTCTATTGCAGCACTGTTTCAGAATTACCTTGAACACCTGAAGGTGTTAATTACTTTTTTCTTTTTCTTTTTTTTTTTAGACTGGTGGATACAGGATGACACTTGACGGGCCTTAATGACCCCGTCAGACGACAGGCCTGAAGCCAAATCAACCAGCGACCCATCCTCGACTCTTTGTCATATTCTACCGACCTTTTTGCACCACCCATCATGTCAACTGGGACCTCGATCGAATCACTGACGAGCGTTAACCTATGAAACACGATGCCGAAGAAGGTTTTTCGTCTCACATTCCCTCACATTCTCATCCTTTACCCATTCCTCGTTCCTCATGTATCGATTAAAAGGAATGATGATAAAAATTTCAACTGCCTTCGTTTAGTCTGCCCAAAACGTGAATCCACATTTTCTGTTCGTGCAGTTGAAACGATGGAAGTCCTGATTGCTTCCAAACCTTTTCCATCCTCTCTTATTTTCAAATAAAATACAAATTACCCACGTAGCCATTCTGGGGATAGATAACTCTCCATTTCGCCTACATACTCTGTGTGCTCCTCTGCTATACCTCATTTGTTCACTCAACAGGTAAATCTTACGAGAGAAAAGATTCCACCACTTATTTTACCGATTCCAAGCTGGGAAAGAAATTCACTCTGCGTTGGTCGGAGATAAGGGTTGAGCTTCATCATTAAGTTGCTTCGAGAATCTGTTTCTCTCATTTGCACCGCTTCAGTCGCAGTGGAATAGAAAAAAAAAAAAAAGACTTGGCTTTCTGTGATATGAAGTGGTGAGGAGATGGCGGTAGAATTTTTACGTTGTCATGTACCCCGATGGAATATGCTGCATTCTCTTTTATAGGCGATTTTAAACTCTTTCTCTCTGTTCCTCTCCTTTGGCCCAGGTGGCTGTCCCTTCTCTCAGCCTTGCCCACACCTGGGCTGCTATGGCTATCGTTCAGCAAACACAGAGTCTCTCCAACTCACACATAACAACTAGTAACTCAGCACGACTCCTTCGTAACTCTATAGTTTCCAGCAGTGAGCGCTACGCGCTAGCCCAGCCTTTCAGAAAGATGTCGTGGTAAGTACTAGTAAGTAAGTACTCTCTCTCTCTCTCTCTCTCTCTCTCTCTCTCTCTCTCTCTCTCTCTCTCATTTATCTAACCGTTTCATTTTGCTCTAGCCCGTCCATTAGTCATGATTAACAATACCTTCACAAATCCGATTAAACGACGAATTGAGGAAAATGAAGCAACAAATCAAGGAGCTTAGCTTAATGGAAAGCTTGTTATGTCTTCCCTTCTGAACAATTTGCTCCTGGCTGTTACGACCTATTCTCTTGCCATTGGCTGGCTGCTTCGACTTCAAGCCAATCAATTGCCAGTTGGGTAGTCAAGGCCGTCATCGTCAGGCTACATCCACCAACCGAAATTCTGAACACCTTCTTCAGTGTTATGGGCAGTACTTAAAACCATACACACACTCGCTATGAATGTGGCCCTTGTCTCATCATCTCCTATAAGAGGGTGTTTGTAACCTCCATTTCAGAATAACTTTAATATTTGGGGAAAATATATGCAAGGCATTTAAAAAGTGGATGTGAGCAAATAAGGCCATTCCTCCAAGATTCCTGCCTGTAACTCTCTGAGCGAGAAACGAAGGACAAGTATAAAAATAGCAAAAATATTCCGAAATTCTTTTTCGACTCTATCATTTTAAATCCCCAATGTTTTTCCTTTTATCTCTCATTTATCAATAGAAAAATAATGCAAATCCAAGCACCTTTTCGCTTCGTTCGCTTACTGACGATAAATCAAGAAAGGTAATGAAGTAGGTGTAGCGAGGAAGAAGAAATATAACCGCAGTAAATCACAACTGAAGCTGAACAGTGAATAAAAGAAAAGAAAATCAAACCAACAGACTTTTATATAAAAAAAGGATATGTTTCATTACCATTTTTCTACTTCTTTTATGATATTCTCTTACTGCAGCAAAATGGATTATTCTCAGACAGGAGCAGAATTGTCCCGTATCAAAAAGATTGTCGAATCATCGCCATGTGATTAGTTTAAAGTATACACACACACAGACACACACACAGACACACACACACATACCGTCGAAGGCAAAAAATAAAAAGCCGTAAGCCACAGGCTCAACGCCTTCAAGATAAAGCAATGAAATCCCTCCTCAATACCCGCAGCAATTAATTCTTTGCAACAGCACATGACCCTTCGCCATCCACAGTAGTCTATAACTCACTCCCAACCCCAAAACTGAAATATAAAGCTTACCCCTGCTTTACAATTCAGCAACCCATGCTCATAAATCCCCTGAACCCAGAGGAAAACAACACCGACCAAACATACATACATCGAAGCAGTAAACGACCGCCCTCCCTACTCGGTCTTAAACACCGTCCCACCAGAAACCGTCTGAAATCACACTCCCCAGACATGTACCAGTTACACTTTCTCACGCTCTGGACACCATCCATCCCGACAACATTACAAACACCAGTTCAGCTCATCTCATACCCACGATGCAATTACGACAATGAAGACGCTGAAACCTCACACCTCAGTTGCCTGACACTCTCTCCCAACAAAAGACACAATCGCTCAACATCACTACACTTTGTGACCCGCTTCTCAGTGATCCAGGGCGCTACATTCAGTACCCTGGGCAAGATGGACTTTGACAATGCAAAAAGACTTTTATACAAGGCTGTACTCTGTATTCTGCTCTAGCTCTCTAGGCTGTATTCTGCTCTAGCTCTCTAGGCTGCATTCTGCTCTAGCTCTCTATACGTGACTTCCTTTGGAATTACAGGGCGGGGCAATTTGATCACAAGGCCTTGTTCCATCTAAGCAGGGACACATGCAGGTAACTCACGTGAACTGAAGCCAAAATCAGTATTTCACGAGGTGACACGATCCTTGATATCCTACGGACCTACAGTTGCGCTCAGAGCTCAAAAACCTATAAACCCCTTATTTAGAGAATGCTTATATAGAGTTCAATGTAAAGACTCGGTGAATAGCACACTTTAGGCAAACATGAAAAACGATTTTAGATTCTCGATAAAATAACTTCGAGCAGTCTGTAGAACGTCACTATTCTTCAGCGATCAATAGCATAAATGTATTTATAGATCACCAACTTCCATCGAAGGTTGTAAATCTCCCACAGACCTCGATATATATATATATATATATATATCTTCCGAGCCAAGTCGTCAGCACTCCGGGTCGCGCATCATTGACCTTTCCCTCAATAGAGAGGAAAAAAGGAAAAAAGAAAAAGACGACATCGTAAAATATCACCACCATTGCCCTCAGGGATAATTTGCCTGTGAGGTTCTCCGAACCCCAAGAATATCTTGGATATCCCGACATTTGCATAACCAAGGGAGAAGGATATGATATCTTGTGGTTGGTTAATCGTTAACCCGTAACGACGCAACGCAAATACGTTGTTGACAGAAGCCGCACCGAACCCCAAATAGAATAGAAAAATTCACATCTAAACATTTCTGGAAGAAGTTTCCAACCTAATATATTGGGTATTCCGTGACTGAATACTTCATTCACTTAATGAAATGCATCAGACTGAACTCTGATATCTAAGTGGAGTTTAATGCAGATATGATTAACTACACGTTCTCATAACTGTAAAAAGGCCGTAAGTGTATATTTGGCTCAAAAAAAGAAATCTATCTTAGATGAACATCTTTATGGTACTTGATTTAAACATTAATCGTCTCGAGTAATCATCAAATGTTCTCTTTTTTGCCAGTGATGTTAATCTTAACACTGGCAGTCGAGTTATGGAGATGGTTTTCATTTGCTTAGAATGTACACTCGTGTGTGTGTGTGTGTGTGTGTGTGTGTGTGTGTGTGTGTTTTATGAAGCTAGATGAATCCCAGTTTTATATTTCGATTTGTTATTAACAGTAAAATTAATAAATCCGTTAGTATTCTTTCTGCTGCAACGTCATGGCTCAAGGTACCTCATAATGAAGTGTCTCAAATTAACATTAATATTTTTTCCTTTTCTTTCTTGGAAATAAATGGATTGGACGAGTTTTCATTAGGGGAAAAAAAAAAGTTGCAAGAGGATTTTACAGTCCGAACAGTGGAAATAAAACATATCCAATTTCAAGTTAGTGAGAGAGAAAGAGAATTATTTTTAACTGAAGTTCGTATATAACACGTTTTAAAAGATAAGAATCGACAGCCTTATATATATATATATATATATATATATATATATATATATATATATATATATATATATATAAACACATACATACATTGTAACTACCGAAAAAATTAACAAATCTGTGCAATGTCAATAAATCCATGTTTTGATGATCAAATACATATAAAACTCAAAATCTTTAACGGACAGAGAAAAATGTTTTTTTTAGAAATATAAAAGAAAAATCCGTTTTAGCATTCTCTCCAAATATAAATGCTTCGCAGTACTCATCAAAGAGGGACAATAACACATGAAAAGAATTACTGTTCTTGGTATTCAAAAGTCTTTTCAGCGAGAATTCACGAACCTTTTATAAGTGAGAATCTAAAATAATTTCACAGGAACCCACCCCTACACTCTGATGATATCGAGAATATTTACAAGTGGTTTTTGGGACTAAAATATATACATTAATCTAACGAATACATAACAAAATTAAAGACTAAAAATTCATGGCGGTTATTCAGCTAAGTTATAACACTTCGTGCATTTTTGTTCATCAGAAATAATGTAGCTGCAAAATCGTGCCCTTTATACAGGTGTTGAATGTTGCTCTATTCAGCAACGCTTCTGTTATGTGATCTCGCGTAAGCGTCTCTCATAAGCCTATATGTTGAATCTCGAGTCGTGTCTGATGCCTTGTTAGATCGATCCTTTACCAGCTTTATGTGTGGAAACTTCGGGGGGGGGGAAGAATTCGCTTCGAGTACCGATCATTGGGCGAGAAAACAGTCTGTATTACCTATCGTCGGCTCTTGTAAATATTGCCGTTATTATCCTATCAAACTTCCATGTGTGTGTGTGTGTGTGTGTGTGTTATCTGACATTTTTTTCCCCTGTTAACACACTACGTGCTTAAAATAAAAATGCTAATTACGAATTCACGCTATAAAATCAGATCTCCCCCTTTTGTTTCAGAGCAGTTCATTAGTGGAGATACGTCTCCATTACTGAAGGATAAACAACAAACAGCCCTTTAAAGTCAAATTAGCACAAGTGTGAAACACACGGAGAAATCAAGGCGCTGATAAATTGCAGTTGGCACACGGACTAGGAAACCTGCAAAGCTTCTCCTGTAGGCGTTATGTTCGAATCAAAGGCAGCGTTGCGTTAACAGGAAATATAAGTGAAATGAAAAGCAGAATAATTCACAATCTCAACGGCTGTAGTTGATACAGAAGTATTATAACACACCATCTCTACGGCCGATATCAATAAAACGTATTATAACTCGCTATTTCTATGGCCGAAATCAATAAAAGGTATTATAACTCACACTTTCTACGGCCGTAGTGGATAAAAAGCATTATAACTCATCATCTCTAAGGCCGATATCAAGAAAAAGCCTTATAACTCACAATCTCCATGGCCGAACTCAGAAGTCATGGTCTCTATTAAGACTGACTTCGGAGTGGATTATTTTTTTTTTCGTTATGTGGTTGCAGCGGAAGATGTGACATGCATACGGCACAAACAGTCGCATGGATCATGCACTAACCACGACGCGGGCGCGACAAGAACCTCTTAAAAGGACGGGGAACGAGGCAATCGTTCTACTACAGTATAAGCGAAACAGCTTACAGGTCGTTCCATAATATTTCCAAGTAAGTGTGTGCTCTGTGTGCTCGAGTCGCTGGGCTTCGAGATCAAGTACTATAACCAAAATCTTTTAACTAACACTAAGGACTCCAGATTCTGTGATCTCAGTGTCTCTCCCCTTTCCAGGCGTTTCCAGCGGGCGTGGAATCACTTATGCAGGGGATTTGGAATCCTAATCAAGGACGTTTCCTCATTTCCCAGACAACAGAGGAAGGTTCGGATTACCTTCGCGATGCTCTCCCGTCTTATGATCTCATAATAAGAACTCTGGAACGAAAGCATTCCCCGGGCTACGGAGGAATGGAAACGCACGTCTTACTACCTTATGTTTATGACAGGAAGTTTCACTGGCGTGGTAACTTTAGCTAAGCATTTTCAATGATCTAGAATTCTTAGTCGAGACCTAAGTATCATGTATGGAGTGATGTAAACAAATGATGGATTTCGTATATTCTAGTACACCCAGAAACAACAGGAGACGAATGTTCTCTTGCATGCGGTAATGACACCAGCATCATGTGCTCACTAAAACGCACCTTTCCCTCGTATTCTCGCCTAAATTTCCAACTCTGGGGGGGAATGTATAATCACGAACTCTGCGCACGGCACATGACTGGCGCTTTTAGAAGAGCACGGTCTACATATTATAATTATCATGATATAATTCAAGTGCATCATCTTCCATGAGGAAGACGAGATTAATATGTCATCTACTATGTTTTTCCTACGTCAGTCATGAGGGACTGCTCTCTTGCACTGTATATACCTCATTATGATTACAAATATGAAGCCGAAATGGGCAGCGGGTCTGATTACGTATATCAAGCTGAAATAGGCAGCGAGTCACAGGAAAGCTTTCATGATAAACGAATTGGTCTTGCAAAATAAAAGCAACGGTTTGGCAATGTAGCAATGTGCATTTCATCAGAACGAAGCCTGACACACATAACCTGAGGCAGACATCAGCCCAGCTCACTCTAGTTTGGAGTTATGCAAATTGGCCCCCCCAAGTCTTTCAATGCTGTCGACTCCACTTTAGGACAAAACACTTCCTCACTGGATATCTGCGTTTTCCTTCTAAATTCTCTCATTTCTTATGCGAAAGAGCGATAACTTGCAGTATCACATGCCATCGATTAACTTCTTTCACTGGACTTGTGTAAGGGAAGGATCAACACTGGCCTACGTTATGGAATTCAGGCGAGCCGAAGGTGGCGTGTTGAATTGGACACAACGTGAGAAAAGCTGGGAGTGGTCTGGGGTAATGATCACTCCCTCACAGAGCGCAGTGTGGCCATAAGTAGATGGAAACGGTCCTCATCCCTAGCGTTGCTGAAGCCATGACGATGAAGAAGTCATCAGACTTAGGGAGCTACAGACATTTCTGCTGTCATGATTTCTTTTTCACAACAGTGCAGTAATTTGTTGCTCCTGATCTGCACCGAAAAGTAATTTCTTCCAGAACACACACAGGACAGGTATGTATTAAATGACAACGTTTCACTAAGTGAGTAACCTTGTTTAAGGTGGGCGTCTTCATTATCCAGCTTCACATTTGTTCTCGTATCAAGGCATATGTCATCCTGCTAACGCTCTTAAAAGTATATTAGAATGAAACTCTCTCCATACATCTGACAAAATCAAAAGATCGTGAGAGAATAAGTGAAATGCTGAGAGTCTTCAAGCTGGTCAACACGTTAGAGGCCTTTGGATTATTCACTGTGCAAGTGCGTCAGCAAATTTCTTTCTGCTCTGTGCTTCAGGTGACTGCTCTCTCTCTCTCTCTCTCTCTCTCTCTCTCTCTCTCTCTCTCTCTCTCTCTATCTATCTCTCTCTGCTTTGTTGCAGACAAGCACAGTAAACATTTCTTCCACGATCTAATTATCTTCTCTTACATTGACTCAGCTAATAAGTGTTATATTACTCGTGCCCATTGCATCATTATATAAGTTTTCTTTGTTTCTCTTGACTCAGATTATTTTAATTTTTCTTCTTCGCTCCACTTTTTTCCAGTCTTCCCACCTCTTTTAAGATCACGCTGAGGCCCTAATCAAGGTCATCCCATTAACGCTATATATTTATTTTATTTATTATACTTGATCGCTGTTTCCCGCGTCAGCGAGGTAGCGCCAGGAAACAGACGAAGAA